>PVJX010040352.1:0-15238 GCA_004027295.1 Dolichotis patagonum | reverse complement strand
CCAACAGGGCATGCAAGGCAGGATCAAATCTGCTGTGCCATGATCCCTGTCAAACACCCTAGTGCTAGACAGAAGTTGAGAGATTCACATTCACAAAAAAACAACAAAAAGCAGGAGACCAACAAGCTCAAGAAGAGATAGAGACTGAGACTTAGATCTGAGTCAGCAAAGCAAGGATTCCAAAGCTCAAGGGCCTCAGAAGTTCCCAAGTGAAGTTCAAGAGACTCCAAACCAGGATGAGACATGACCAGCACTACAGGTGGAGGGACAACTTTAAAAATCTTCCTGACAATGCTTTTCTTTGGGAACTGAGTCAGGGAAGATTAGGTGTAAAGTGAGGGACCATGATGCCAAACATCTAGCTCTAAGGGTCTGCAGATTTGAGGAGTGGAAGCATTCACATTCTCAATCAGTGTACCATGTCATGCACTCACTGTGCCCATGGTACTCTTGAACATCATTATCTTACCAACCTCCAAAACCTGGTATGGCTCTGACATGAAGTCTTTCAGCATGGAGTAGCATGTAAAGGAAAAGGGGAAATGGATTCCATTAAATTTCTGAGTTTTATCAGCCATGGTTCCATGAAAAAATCATGAAGAAGTATACTACCTCTCTGACAAGCAATGAAATGGTATGAATCAGGCTCCACAGTGGTCACAGATGTGAACTGGATTGTATACTGTATGGTAAGCAGGGACCATGTTCTCTCCATGTGCTGTGAACCTGAAGGAGCCTACAGCAGAATCATGTGTTGTATCTAGAGCTTTCATCGGCAGTGGTCCAGCAGAAGGCCCCTAAGAAAGCCCCCAACTTCAATTGGCCCCAATAAATCACTGCTGCCTGTATTCCTTTCTAATAATTTGCTGTGGAAGGACAGGTGCTTCTGGGATCAAGACTGGTGCTGGCAAGTCCTTTGCAGCATCTCTTTGCACGCCTCAGCTGCATGGCATGTGCAGATCCAAACTGCCTCACCTTTCCCATGGAGAAGGCCCATGAAACCTTGACACAAGCAGAGTCACCAGCAAAAATTCTTCAGAAGAGTCAAATGACACACAGGCTTATTTCTCAGAAACAGCATTTGTCCTCCCTGGCTGGGCAAGAGCTCAGAGCAACTTCCTCATTTTATCTTTTCTCTCTTCTTCTGAAATTCTCTCTGAGATACAACTGCACATTCTTTTTTTGTTTAACTGCCATTTTGGAAACTTGTTTTTCTATCTTGCTTGTCACATATTGCTTTTTGGAAATAATCTAAGATATTTAACAGGTCCATCTCCTCTCTCTCTCTCTCTCTCTCTCTCTCTCTCTATATATATATATATATATATATATATATATATATATATGCACATATATGTTTAAAATCCTAAAATACATTCTACAAATACATCTTTAGTCAACTATTCTCAAATGCACAGCTGTTGGATGATAATGTATGTATAAATTCAATAATTGCTGCATTTCCAGAAGAATAGAAGAGTTGTGATCAGCAGAAAAACAGCCTCTCTAATATTTGGAATCTGGATACTGAAACATAGCAATAGGAAGAGCAGGAGGCAGGAAGTGGGTGCCCAGGATTCAGAAAGGATCACACAGAGAGTGAAGAGGGAAACCACAATGCAGAACAGGGAGGTTGCAAGCAGTGTTTTCTCCCTGTAGTTATGCTTATGACATGGGAGGGGTGGCTTGAACCGACAGAGGCACATTGACTACTAGTGACCACTGAAGCCTCCACAGAGTAACACCAGTGGAACAGAGGAAACTGTGGGCTGTAAAAGTCAGTGCCCATTTTGATACTTCCAGCACCCATATCAATAGCGGAGAAGAAGCCTAACCCTATTAGAATTGGAGTAAAAGGAATGCCCCTGTGCGACATTTGATGGTGTGAGAGTGATGTGAGATTTGTAACCACCTTATGATTTGGGTTTCATTTTGCAGTGTAACTTGTGGTGCCACTACTGCTAAAGTACAGGAGTCATGCCCTATGGATGGGAAACAGTTATACACTCCATGTTCATAGATGAACTGTTCATGGGATGGTATACAGGCATTGAAGTGTCTGCCACAGAATGGAAAAATGTGCAAGAGTCTAAAGTTCCCACCTTAGAAGCACTTCAGGAAGGGTTAAGATGGTGAATACCGGAAAGGTTTTTTGATCCATAGTTATCCAAAAGCTGGATTTAGAGGGCCAATGATTTTGGATTGTGAGTTTGTTTGGAGTGTGGAGATATTTAGAGTGACAGAATAAGCCATTTAGAGGTCTCATTGAAGGTGTAGGCAGAGCCAGCAGTTTGAGAGTTTGCTAATGTTGTTCATGTGAAGAATGATCATTAGAAAATGGTAAGTATTGTTAAGGAGGTCAAGTATAGATAGTGAGACAGGTGTGATGAATAGGTGAAGATGAAAGCAAGAGATCAAATGGGACAGGTCCCATACCCTGTAGTGGAGAAACAACTTATTTTCATATGATTCACATACCTGATGGAGTTGGAAACCCCATATTTGGCTTTCTGGAAGCAGTGTAAATGCAGTGTAAATGTCTGTGTATGTTGAAAGGTAAAATGTAACCTTTGAGGCCTAGAATTTCTCTGACATGAAATGTTTATATAAATGTCATCATAATTAATTCAAAAGCCATATCTTGCTGAGATCACTGATTCACATCCTGGGGAGGGATAGCAGAAGTATGATGCACTGTCTTAGTTACTTTTCACTCACTGATGAGACAAAATACCTGATGCCCAAAGTTGGGAAAGGAAAGGTTTATTTCTTACAGTTTTTGGAGGTTTCAGTCCATACTCAGTTAGCTCCAAAGTAGGCTGGTATGGCGGGGCTGCAGTTCATGGTGGCTCCAAACAGCAAGGTGGAAACCGGCAAGAGAGAGAGAGAGAGAGAGAGAGAGATACCTTCCCCTGCCATTACATCACATCCTGGCTCAACCCCAAGAGGGTGTAGCACTGACACCACCAATCCAAGCACTAGACAATGAACCAGTCACAAATGCACAATGAAAATACTTGAGGCCTGGGGGCCACAGACATAAACCATGACATGCACCATATCAAGGGGGTACTTGGGGTTTTCAAGGCACAGGTAGAAGGATGGCCAAGAAACTGTGCTGTGAGTGCTGCTATGTATGTCTTTGACACAGCCAAAAAAAAGCACCAGGGGACCTCAGGAGCACCTGAGGTCAAGTTTTTTTTTTTTAGTGATTATGGTGGGAGTAAGACCAGATATCCCCCCAAGTTTGATGAGAGAAAAATTATAGATTGTGATGGGCAGGGATGTGACACTGTCATTGTAAATGGGATGAGGACTGAGACTAAAAGAGACATCATTTTAAATTTTGTTTATTTTAAAGAGAATAAAATAATACAAAACTAAACCAAACGAAGCAAAACAGAAAAAAAGTACAGCAGAGTAAAACAATATGAATAACATAGGCTTTCAGAAAAAGCTGGAAATTAACAGTGGCTGCCACAATGTCTCTTGTTTTCTTCAAAATAGTTGTGCATACCTTCACACACAATAAGTTAACCAACACCAAAATAGTACAAATGCATTCAAAAACACAAGAAAGAGAGCCTTAAGGGTTTTTAAGACCAGATACTAGGAAATAAATAAGGGCTACCATAATGTCTCTTATTTTCTTCAAAATAGCTGTAAATATATTCATAGATATTGGAATAAAATAACTGAAAACAGACTAAAACCAATCAAAACCAAGAATAAAAGCATTATTGGCTTTTCAATCAAAATGATAGGAAATCATCAATGGCTATCAAGGTGTCTGATTTTCATTGGTGTAGTTGTTCATGCTATCACACATACTAAAATCAATTCTTGTAAACTCTTTAGGTGAAGTCTAAGCATATGTAAGCATATGCATGTACATCTATCCTTTCTGTATTAGAGGAAAAATCAAGCAACAAATAAATAACTATATCTAAGAGCCAAAAACAATAATATAGGCTTTCAAAACATGGTGGTAGGAACATAACAATTTCTGTTGTTTTGCATAATTGTCTTCATAAGTCTTATTTGAAGCACCAAATACAGTCATGTAAAACTGATGTAATCCTACAGATGTTCTTCCAAGAACTATAGAATTAGTAGAACAATCATCTTAATAATCTTAAGGGTATATATATGAATTTATATAATTTCATTTCTCTTCCTTCTTTTCTCTTTTTCTCTGAGTTATTTTTTCCTCTTTGAGCAGTTTCTTAATATTTCACAATATTTATTGAAGCTATTGTATCTTATTTATTCTTTCAGTTACACTAGGGAGGCAATATGGTATTTACATATGTGACCCTGATTGATTTCACTTATCAGTATGGTCTCAAGGTGCATCCATTTACTTATAAAAACCTCAATGTGGTCTTTCTTTATAGCTGAGTAGTATTCCATTGTACAAAAATGCCACTACATTTTTATCCATTCCTCAGCTGATGGGAATTTGGGTTGTTTCCAAGATTTAGCTATTAAAAATTATGCTGCTACAAACAAGGGTGCACATATGTCAATGTGATATGATGTTTTCAGTTCTTCTGGGAATATGCCCAGAAATGGAATAGCTGGGTCAAATTGGACCTCCAATCCCAGCTTATTCAGTAACCTCCTCACTGATTTTCACAATTCTACAGTGTCACCAACAGTGTAGAATTGTTCCTTTTCCCCACAGCCTCTCCAGCATTTGTTATTGGTGGTTATATTGATCCTGGCTATTTTTTATTGAGTGAGATGGAATCTCTGTGTAGTTTTAATTTGTCTTTCTCTAATGAACAAAGATGATGAACATTTTCTGATGTATTTATTTGCCACTTGTATTTCTTCCTCTGAGAAGCCTATATTCATCTCAGTTGCCCATTTTTGACTGGGTCTTTGAATTTTGAGGTATAATTTTTAAAAGTTCTTTTTAAAAAATTTTATTTAAAGAGAAAAAAACAGAACCAAAGAAAAGAGAAAAGGGGTAGGAACAATACAGAATTCCAAATGGAAAAAATAAAAGAAAGGCAAAAACAAAAACAAAAAGACCAAGAAATCGCCACTTGATAAATTACATACTGTCATTGTTGAAAAAAGTTGTTCAAGTTACAACATTAAAGCATACAGAGTAGACATTCAAACAGTGAGACTGTTAACAGTTCTGCTCAACAAACTACAGCAGTAATATAGGTATCTATCATATACACTTAAAACTATATGTGGTTATATAATTTAGAACACTTACTTTTTCTCTCTATTTGACAGTATAAATTATGCATTTTACATTTTATTACTCCTACAGTTATTATTACTTTTTACACTAGAGACACAATCTGATATTTATAAACATGATTCTTATTTATTTCACTAATGAGGATAGTCTCAAGTTGTCTCCATTTCCCTATGAAGGGCTCAAGGTCATCCTTTATTATAGCTGAGTAATATACCATTGTGTAAAAATACCACATCTTTTATCCACTCTGCAGTTGATGGGCATCTTGGTTGTTTCCAAGATTTAGCTACTATAAATTGTGCTGCTATAAAGATGGATGGAGATATACCACTGTAATATGAACTTTTCAGTTCTTCTGGGAAAATACCTAGGAGAGGAATAGCTGGGTTTAATGGAATTTCCAATTATAGTCTTCTGAGAATTCTCCATATTGATTTCCATACTGGTTGAACTAGTCTACACTCCCACCAACAGTGGAGCAGTATTCCTTTTTCCCCACAGCCTCGCCAACATTTGTTATCTGTTGATTTTTTGAGGCAGCTATTCTTTCCGATATGAGATGATATCTCAATGTTGTTTTAATTTGCATTTCTCAAATGACCAGTGATGGTGAACATTTCTTCATATATTTATTTGCCATTTGAATATCTTCATATCAGAACTGTGTGTTCATCTCAGATGCCCATTTTTGGAGAGGGTCTTTCAATTGAAGGTGTGGATGTTTTTCAATTCTTTACATGTTTTTGATATAATTCCTTTGTCTGAGGGGTTGCTGACTAGAATTCTTTCACATTCTGTGGGTTTTCTTTTCACTCTGATGGTGATTTCTTTTGAAGTGAAAAAACTTTTCAATAATATAAGATCTCAGTTGTTGATTCTCTGAAGTGATTCCCGTGCAGTTTGAGTTTTGTTCATGAATTCTCTGCCTACCCTTATGTCTCCAAGATTTCTACCTACCTTGTCTTATCAGATATTTAGTGTTTCTGGTTTAATGTTTAGGTGATTGATCCACTTAGGCTTTAGTTTTGTGCATGGTGACAGGCATGGATCTAGTTTCAGTCTTCTGCATGTGGAGAGCCAATTTTTCCAACAACATTTATTAAAAAGGCTATCATTCCTCCAGTGAACATGTTTAGCCCCTTTGTCAAATATCAGGTGCCTGAGTGTATTTGTACCTATATTTGTATCTTTTAATCTGTTCCATTGATCTTCAGGTCTTCTTTGCCAGTGCCATGATGGTTTTATCACTGTGGCTTTGTGGTACAGTTTCAAGTCAGGAATTGGATGCCTCCTGCCTTGCCTTTATTGCCCAGAATTGCCTTTGTTATTATTCTGTTTCCAAATGAATTCTATTTTCAAATGGATTTTCTTCTGTTTCTTCTGTTTCCAAATGAATTATAGGAGTGTTTTCTATAAATCTGTGAGGTATGTTAATGGTATTTTGATTGGGATTGCATTAAATCTGTTTGACAGTATTGGGGGTATAGCCATTTTGATGATGTTGCTTCTTTCTAGCAAAGAGCATGAAACATTTTTGCATTTTCTAATATCATCTTCAATCTCCTTTTTTTTTAGCACAGTATAATTTTCAGTATGTAGGTCTTTTACATTTTTAGTTAGGTTGATTCCTAAGTATTTCATTTTTTTAGATGTTATTGTGAAGGGTGATATTTTCATAATTTCTCTCTTGGTGAGTTTCTTGTTTGTGTACAGGAATGCTATTGATTTTTGTGCATTGACTTTGTAGCCAGCTACATTGATGAATTTGTTTATAACCACTAGTAGTCTTTTAATTGAGTTTTTTGGGTCTTCTATATGGAGTGTCTTGTCATCTGCAAATAGTGACAGTTTAACTTCTTTCTTTTTTATCTTTATTTCTTTTATTTCTTTCTCTTGTCTGATTGCCCTATTGTTTCCAGGGCTATAATGAATAGGAGTGGTGATAGTAGACATTCTTGTCTTGTTCCTGATTGTAAAGTGAAAGCTTTAAGTTTTTGTCCATTTAGTAGAATGTTGGCTATGGTTTGTTATAGGTGGCCTTTATAAGGTTGAGGTAGACAGCGTATATTCTGACATTCTGAAGGGTTTTTATCATAAACATGTGTTGGATTTTATCAAAAGCTTTTTATACATCTATTGAGATGACCATGTGGTTGTTTTTGGCTCTGTTGATGTGGTGTATTACATTTATTGATTTGTGTATGTTAAACCATTCTTGTAATGAACCCCCTTGGTCATGATGTATAATCTTCTTGATGATATGTTACATAATATTTGCTAGTATGTTATTGAGAATCTTTGCGTCTATGTTCATTAATGAGATTGGCCTATATAGTTCTCCTTTTTGGTTGGGTCATTCTCTGTTTTTGGTATCAGAGCAATACTTGCCTCCAGGAATGAATTATGGAGGATTGCTTTCTTTTCTATTTCATTGAAGAGTTTAAGGAGGATTGGCATCAAGTTTCCTCTAAATTTCTTACAGAATTCAGCTGTGAATCCATCTGGATCTGGCTTTTCTTTGTTGGCAAGTTTTTTGTTACATTTTCAAATTCAACACCTGATATTGGGTTATTCAAAATTGCTATATCTTCTTGGTTGGGCTTAGGTAGTTCATAAGTTTCTAGAAATCTGTGCATTTCCTCTGTTTTCAGCTTATTTGTGTAGAGATTTTCAAAGTATGTATTCACGTTCTGTTGAATTTCTATGGCATCTGTAGTAATTTCCCCCTTTTCAGCCCTTATTGTGTGAATTTGGGTTTTTTCTTTCTTTTTCTTTATAAGGTTATGTAGAGGTTTGTCAATCTTGTTTATTCTCTCAAAACCAACTTTTGATTCATTAATTATATTTTTTTTAGTTTCAATTGCATTGATTTCTGCTCTAATCTTTATGAATTCTTCTATTAGATTTAGATTTAACTTGCTCATCTTTTTCTAGAAGCTTGATATGAGGCATTAGATTTTTTATTTGTGCTCATTCTGTTTTCTTGATATGACAATTTATTGCTATATATTTACCTTTTAAGAGTGCTTTCATTGCATCCCATAGACTACAATAGGTTGTTTTCACATTTTCATTGAATTGTACATATTCCTTTATTTCTTCTTTAATTTCATCTGTAGTCCACTGTTTGTTCAATAATTTATTTAACTTCCATGTATTTATGCCAGTTTTGCAATTTCTTTTGCCATTAATTTCCAGTTTCAGTGCACTATGGCCAGATGGTATGCATGGGATAATTTCAATACCTTTGCATTTACTGAAGAATGTTTTATGGGATAATATATGGTCTATTTTGGAGAATGTCCCATGTGCATCTGAGAAGAATGTGTATTCTGATGTGGTTGAGTGGAACACTCTGTAAATATCTACTAAGTCCAGTTGCTTGCAAATATGATTCAGTTCTACTATTTCCTTGCTTATTTTTTGTCTAGTTCATGTCTTTGTGACAATGGGCTGTTAAGGTCCCCTGTAATAATTTTTTTCTTGTGTATTTGGTTTTTCGTGTCCTTTTCTATCTCTGTTATGTAGTTCGGTGCTCCTGTGTTGGTGCATATATATTTATAATTGTTAGTTCTTCCTCTTGAATTTTTCCACTTATGACTATGTAGTGACCTTCTTTGTCTTTTTTCATCATTTTAGGTTTGAAGTTCACATTGTCTGCAAATAGAATAGTTACCCCTGCTTTTTCTGGATTCCTGTTGCATGGAATACCCTTTTCCATCCTTTGACTTTTAATCTATGAGTTTCTTTTTGAGTTAGATGCATTTCTTGTATACATGATATTGTGGGATCCTGTTTCTTAATCCAGTATGTCAACCTGTTTCTTTTGATATGTTAATTGAGGCCATTTATATTTATGGATATCACTGATATGTACTGGCATGACTTTGCCATGTTGTGTTACTGTTGTTAGTTTCTTATTTTTCTCCCTTGTTTATTTTCTTGTCCAGCCTGGTAATTTCTTTCTGTATTTGTTCTGGGGATTGTGGTCTTTTTCATCTCTACATAGGATGTCCTTCAACATTATTTCTAAGGTTGGTTTGGTGGATATGAATATCTTTTTTTTTCCATTTTATTTTAAAGAGAATAAGACAAAAGAGGTCAATACAGAGCAAATCAGAACCGGACAACATAGGCAGCACAATATTTAACATTAAAACAACTGGACATTAACAATAGCTATCACAATATTTCTTTCTCTGCTATAGTTGAGCATAATTTCAAATACAATATCAAACATAACAAAAAAGTAAAAAACCATTCAAAGTGTGAAAGAATTACAGGACATTCTGAACCGAATAACAGAATGATAAATGGCTACTATAATATCTAATTTTCAATAAAAAATTTTGTTTATACTTTCACACATATTCAAATCTCAATAAGACACAATGTGATAGATAGACCCAATGGAAATAGAAGAATAGAAGCTTGGTAGGACTTCTAAAAAGGACAATATTAAATCAGCAACAGCTGTTATAATGTTTTATTGTCTTCTAAACAGCTGTTAATAGCTTCACTTATAATAAAGTCAAACAAAACAGGATAAAACCATCCCAACCAATGAATGAAAACATTGAAAGTCTTCAAGGCTATGAGATGGGGACTCATGATTACCATAAAATCTTATATATCTTATCAACACTCATACTAGGGAGACTATATGGTATTTACACATGTGAGTTTGGTTTATTTCGCATATGAGTATGGTATCAAGTTGTGTCCATTTTTTATAAATATCTCAATGTGATCATTTTTTATAACTGGGTAGTACTCCATTGTATGGATATATCACAACTTTTTTATCCATTCCTCAGTTGATGGGCACTTAGGCTGCTTCCACGATTTGGCTATTACAAACTGTGCTGCTATAAAAATGGGTGCACATATATCACTGTGGTAGGATGTTTTCAGATCTTCTGGGAATATGCCTAGAAGTGGAATAGCTGGGTCAAATGGGACCTCCAGACCCAGATTTTTGAGGAATCTCCAGACTGGCCTCCACAGTGGTTGCACAGACTACACTCCCACCAACAGTGCAGAAGAGTTCCTTCTTCCTCACAACCTCTCCAACACATGTTGTTGGTAGTGTTTTCTATTTTGGCCAATCTTTCTGGAGTGAGATGGAATCTCACTGTGATTTTAATTTGCATTTCTCTCATGAGTAATGATGATGAACATTTTTTCACATATTTATTTACCATTCATATTTCTTAATCTGATAACTGTGTATTCATTTCAGATGCCCCTTTTTGGATTGTGTCTTTGAATTTCAAGGGTCTGATTTTTTAAATTTTCTCTATATGTTCTAGACAGCAGTCCTTTGTCTGAGGGACTGTCTATTAAGATTTTTTCCCAATTTGTAGGTTTTCTTTTCACTCTGCTAGAAATCTCTTTTGACACGTTGAAACTCTTTAATAAGATGTGGTCCCAGTTATTGATTCTGGGAAGTATTTCCTGTGTAGTTTGATTCTTGTTCATGAATTCTCTTCCTACCCCTATATCTTTGAGATTTTTATCCATGTTGATTTCCAACAGATTTAGTGTTTCTGTTTTAATATTTAGATCTTTGATCCATTTAGATTTTAGTTTAGTACATGGTGATAGGCATGGGTTTAGTTTTAGTCTTCTGCATATGGATAGCCAATTTTTCCAACACCACTTGTTAAAGAGACTGTGTTGTCATGGAGGTATCTTGTTTCTCCATTAAATTTGAAAGAAAGTTTTGCTAGGTACATCAGTCTGGGTTGAAAGTTGTTTTCTTTTAGGACTTGAAATGCTTCACTCCAAGCTCATTTTAACATTAACGTTTTTGCCGAGATGTCTGCCATGATTCTAATAGGCTTTTCTTGGTAGGTGAATTGTGTCTTTTCTCTAACAGCTTTTAATATTCTGTTCTTGTGCTGTATGTCTGATATCTTAATTATTATATGTCTGCGTGTAGGATTATGTTGGTTGTGACTATGTGGCATTCTATATGCCTCACTTATTTTTGTATCAAATTTTTCCACCATGTTTGGGAAATTTTCTGCCATTATTCCTGTGAACAGCTTATCTATATCCTTTGCATTGTCTTCTGCCTCCTCACTAATACCTATTACTCTCACATTGTTTCTCTTGGCATCATCTTGTAGCTGTTGGATTGTCATTTCATGTTGCTTGTTGTTTCTATAAGTTCTACCTTTCAAGATCACTATCTGCAATCCTGTCCTCAAAGTCCTAGATCCTATTCTCAGCTTCATTTAAATGGATTTTCAGGCTTTTAATATAGTATTTTCTTTCTTGCATATCTCTTGCACTTTGTTTTGTAGATTCTGCTTGTTTTCTGCATTGTTCATTCAAAGTTTCAATCAATTTCCCATGCTCCTGTAGTTTCTTATCTATTTCTTCTCTGGCTATGTTGAGCAGCTAAGGTTGTTACCTTTGTCTTTACATAAGACATTATTTCTAATTTGAGTTCCTCCATAGCCTAATGGATTTGTTTCTTTACTTCATTTGCTATCTTTTCAGAGATTTCTGGTGTATGAATTTTACGGTCCTCTATTTCATTATCACCTGCTCTTGCCCCTGATGGACTAGATTTTCAGGATTGAATTTTGCCTTTTCATTTAGTCTTTTTCAACATTTGGGTAAATTTCTGGTCTTTCTATCCCAACAGTCACAAGTTTCTGTAGTGTGTGTTTCAGGGTTCTACTCTGTGGTTGATGTTTGTCAAATTACTGGGTACCATAATGAAGAGGAGATCCAGTCTCCTGAATTCCTCCTACCATATCTGTTGGGTGAGTCCTACATTCTTCCTGGGCTAACTAGCCCTGAAGTATTGATGTAGGACAACTCTTAGTTCCTGCATTTGTTATTATTTCAGGTTGTGTCAGGTCACCAGGTCTCCCTTGCTATAGTGTTTGTGTCAGCAGAGACCTTACTGTGTCACTGGGGGTTTCATAAATTCTTTTAATTTCCTCTAAATTCAGATGGGGTAATATTGGTGCAATCCTCAACCGGTCTGATGTTCTCTGTGTGGGAAGACGGGGACACCCACTCTCTTTCTAGGTTAGCCAAGGCCTTACACTTGGAGGTGTTTCACTTCCACCCCTATTCACCCACTGCAAACCTCTATATTATGGTGCAAACTCACCACACTGACTGAAGATTGATGAGGTATTCTGTTTGTGTGATGGGATCCTGAGCCACTCATTGAGTCAGCATTGTAGTCCACTGTAGTCCACTATTCTTGGTGGAAGGCTGGGCCCAGCAGATGTGGTCTCAGGCAGCTCAGGACCTCTGCAACCAGTATCCTGGATGTTCCTTGTAGGTGAAGGGTGGGCCCCGGAGTCCCCAGCAGCCCAGGAGTGTGCTGTTCCATGATGTACTCTGAGGACAAATGGGGGACCTAGCAGTCCCCAGCATCCCAGGAGAGTGCAAGTCCCGAGATGTTCCCTGCAGGAGATGGGCAGGCCTAGCTGTCCCCAGCAGCCCCTGAGAGCACAGGTTCAGGGATTCTCTCTGAGGGCAAAGGGCAGGCCGAGCTGTCCCCAGCAGCCCCGGAGAGTGCTGGTCCCCTTGATGTTCCCTGGGGGCACAGGATGGGCCTAGGTATCCCCAGCAGCCCTGGAAAGTGCTGGTCCCCACAATGGTTCTCTGTGGGCCAAGATCGGGCCTAGCTGTCCCCAGCAGCCTAAAAAATTCTTTATATGATCTAGATAGAAATCCTTTGTCTGCAGGACAGGTGACTAAGATTTTTTCCCAATTTGTGGGTTTTATTTTCACTCTGCTGGAGATTTTTTTGACATACAAAAAATTTTTAATGCTGGGGATTAGCTCAGCAGCATAAGCACCTGCCTTGCAAGCAAGCAGTCATCAGTTTGATCCTCAGTACCAAAAAAATTTTTTTTAATAAGATGAGATCCAAGTTGTTGATTCTGGGAATATTTCCTGTGCAGTTTGATTTTTGTTCATGAATTCTATACCAACCCCTATAGTCTTCAACATTTCTATCTACTTTGTCTTCCAGCACATTTAGTGTTGTAAGACAATAATGAAAAATACATCTTTGAAGTCTAATACATAAAAATGAGAGACAGAGGAACCAGACAATATAGTAAAAAATTAGACATCACTGGATGAGTTGGCATCATCACATTGGTAATCTTCACCTAAATGGTAGGAACCACTGGATTTGCATACATGTAGAATAGCAGTACTGTAAGATGAGTGGCTGACCTTAAAATATCCTTTGGTTTACAAGTGATAGCTTATAGTTTTGAAATGCCCTGTTGATGTTTAGAAGCTAATAGGTATTTGTGGACACAGAAAATCTGAGGGGGTCTTTGAGTCCAATTAGCACCAGAGTGGCAAAAGTGGCATGAGTAGGATTAGTGGTATCCTAGACTATACAATTGAGAAGGGAGAAGAGGAGGAAATGGGCTTTGACAATGGCAAGTGGTAGTTGGGTTGGGAGTATGAAGGTTTTGAGGAAAATGTAAGAGAAAGTGTAAGAGAAGATCTCACCCTAAAATATGTACAGTACCAGTTGGCATAATAAAACAGCTGAGGGTAAAGGAAAGGGTTTGTAATCTACAAAGGTTATGTCCTGTCTGGAAAGGTCATGTAGGTTGGCAATCAGCTCCCACGATGGAGACTGCAGGACAGGTACAATCACATGAAAATTCGACAACACTATGAGTGGCCTCTGTGTCAACAATAAAGGAGATATGCAGTGAGACTTGGGGCTCTGAAAGAGATATACTGGTGGGACTATGGGCCAAAAGCCTCTTAAATCCCCTTCAACAGTGACAGATCTGATAGTAATAAAACTAGAGGCAACAGTCATGTGTTGTTGTGAGATTTTTTAAAATATCTGTTAAGATACAGTTAATCATTTTTGCTGCATATTTTCAGTTATTAGGGTTGGGCTGATAATTCCATTGGGGATCTGCATTTGGCACTGCAGCTGTCCCAATGGGATGTTCAGGATATGTTTGATGTTTTTCGTTTTTGTTTTTCATTTTTTTTTAGTTTAAAATTTTTTTCTTTTAAAAGAGAACAAAACAAAACAGAATAAAGCAAATCAGAACTAAAAAATGCCAGTGATAATAGGACTTCAAAACAGTGGCTACCATAATGGCTCTTATTTTTTAAAAAATAGCTCTCCATACCATTACAAGCTATATGATCAGTGAAACAAAAGAGAACAAAACCTCTCAAAATAAAAGAATCAAAGCACTACATAACTTCAAAACTAGATAATGGGAAAACAACAATGGCTACCAAAATGGTTCCTGTGTTCTTAAAAATACTTGTTCATAGCATTAAAACATAATAAAATCAAACAAAATATAATAGAATAAAACCAAAGTGAAAGAATTAAAGCATAACAAAACTTAAAAACAGGATAGTAATCAACAATGGCTGCCATAAAGACTTCTATTTTCTGCAAAATAACTGTCCATACCTTCAAACATAAGAAAATCCAACAATACATATAGACTAAAATCAATCAAAATGAAAGTATTAAAGAACTAAGAAACAAGATGATAGGATTTAAACAAGAGCTGCCACGTGGCTACCATGTCTCATTTTCTTCACAATAGCTGTCCATACCAGCATAGTTAGTAAAATCAAACTAAAGAAAATAGAATAACACCAGTCAAAACAAAAGAATGAAAGCATTCTACGACTTCCAAACAAGGTAGCAGAAAATCAACAATGGCTTCTCATACCATCAAATGTTGTAGAATCAAAGGAAGATAAAACCAAATGTAACAAAATTATGGAAACAATACTAGAGTTGAAGACAAGACAATAAGAAATTAACCATGGTTACCAATTTCCCCTTTTAGGCATTTCTTCCCCTACTACTATCATAATATATATGCTGTGCTCTTTGGATTCCACTAACTCCATCAGTTTTTTATGCTAGGAAGATAATTCAGTGTTCACATGAATGAGTCCAAATCATTTCACCCATGAGCAGGGTGTCCAATTGCATCCATTTACCTAAAAAAGCTTTGAGAT
>PVJX010040351.1:0-15238 GCA_004027295.1 Dolichotis patagonum | reverse complement strand
AAAACTATCACTTTTTGTTCAAAGTGATTTTAGCTTGCTTTGCCTTGTTTAAGTTCAACACACATTAAGGTATGGACAGCTGTTTTGAGGAGAATGAGAGACACTATGACAGCCATTCTTGGCTTCCCTAATGTCTGGTCTTGAAGACCTGAAATGCCCTCCTCGTCCTGCTCAGATCAATTCCATACTAGGTTGTTTCATGTGAATTCCCTGTATGTGACAAGATGGACAACTATTTGCAAGAAAACAAGAGTCAATATGATAGAGAGTATCTCCGATTGTCTAGTTTTGAAATTTTTGTCTCGTACATTGCTTTCTTGTGATCCGCTTTGCTCTGTTTTGTTGTGTTTAATTTTACCCTTTTGATATAATTGCATGGGTAAGATGGATGACCATTTTGCTGTTTTTGTCAGATCATGGAGCAGAACTGTTAACAGTCTCACTGTTTCAATGTCTACTTTACAAGTTTTAACTTTGTAAATTGAACAACTATTTCCAAGAAGTCAGTATGTAACTTGTCAAGCAATAATTTCTTAGGTTTTTTTGTTGTTGTTCTTTTCCTTTTTTCCTTGGAATACTGTATTGTGGCTACCCTCTTTATTCTGTTTTATTTTGCTTTGTTTTGTTTTTTTTTTCTCTTTAAATAAAATTATTTTTTAAAAAGTCCTTTAATATTTACACAGCATTTGACAGGTTGTAAGTGACAAATTAATATTACATTCATTTTTATTATTCATTTTATCATTAAGCTAAGAGGTAATTTACTGAAAATATATTGGGGGTTCACAAAATAGATGGAGGTTGAGGAGCAGGCTATAGGAATAAAGGCAGAAGGCTGAAGTCTTGAGGGTTGAAAGCAAATAATTGATAATTTTGTGCTGCTTCTTATCCTTAAAGAACACTGTGTCTGCATATGTGATTTCTATGAATCAGCAATTTTAATGAAGCGTCTATGAAATCACTGAAGAGCAGGCAGCATAAATCCAACAATAATTCTATTTGTTTTAATGTCAGCAATTGCTATTACCTTCAAGTTTTTATAGGATACTTTTTCAGGAAACAAGACAAGCTAATGTCTTAGAGAAAAATATATGTGGCTTTGGAGGGATGAAGGTAATTGTGAAGAGGGGACTGTAAGTGCCTACCAGCACAACACGGCAAGGCACTGCTCCAGTCAGAGAGCAACACGGAGAAGCAAGACGGAAAGTCTGTCTCATACCAGGCACTGCAGCAGACTCGGCATGCAAAGATCACATAGGCAAAAAGGATATTCATTCCACCAGGACTTACATATCCTTGTGTATACAGCCTTGTTCACTGCTCCCTCGGTGGTACAGCTTCTTTCAAAACGCCTCGGGCTGTTCTTTCCTGGACACTTCCCACACCTCAGCCCTGTGATTAGCACATACACCCCTTGGCTCCCACTCTCTCCACCCTCAAGCAGGAGCCTTGAGTCTTTCCTTTCCCTCATCGCCCCCACACATCCTGTCCACTCTGCCTCTTCTCTCCAGCCATCTGCTCCACACTCAGCCCAGGCCACCACCAGCTCCTAACAACTCTTTAGGTCTCCTGTATGAATTACTTAAGATCAAACCTTCTCCTCTATTTTTAAAGTGATTATGATAATGTCAGTACTCATAGTTCTCCTTAGAGGACATTGTGAGTTGGTTGATATAAAACATAAAGAATGTCTGAAGCATAAGAAATGCTCAATTAACAGTCATTATTATTGTTACTGTTAGTGACTTGCAATGGCAAAGAGGGAACAAGAGATTAAAAACAAGTCTTCAGTCACTCTAAACCCCAAACACACAGTATGAATTACATTATACAACAGTTATTTTTTCACTTGTCTGAATCTCCTACCGGACTTTGAATTCACTCAGGGTCTAGAAAATATCAGGTATGTAGCAAATTCTTATTGAATTGAAAATAAATTTCTAATTATACACTCATTAATAGCCTATTATGCCATTTTAACCAAATAATTACTGTAGAATATAATTATAAAAATGCATAGAACATAGCTTTTTTATATCATAGGCTTTCTGTCCTTGTTTTCAATCTAAAAATTACACTTGGACTCTAACAGAAAAAGATGTTAAAATATTTAACTTTCTGAAATGTCATATTTGAATCACTTTACCAACACATACATGCAACTATGTTAGACAGTCAAGACATCTGCTTTAGGGGCCAGAAATTGTAGGTGTTTGTGGGGACTTGAGATGGAGATAGCAAATGTAAAACAACAGCCTCCAGAACTAGAGTGGCCCACAGCCCAGGGTTGCCTGCCGTGGGACCCTACGAGGCATGTGTTCCCCGAGTCTGAGGGCTTCTAAGACTAGAGGATAAAAAGTAAATATGTTCTTCTCTCTCTCATAAAAATCTAGAGTGTGGGCTCCTAGCTTCTCTTGCTGCCTCTGATTCAGTAATTCCTAACTTGACTGTGTTTAATCAGACTGTAAAAGACCGCGCTAGCTCTTCAGTAGTTACAACCCCATCCCGAGATGTTCCTGGTAAGGGAAGCCTAACAGGTGGCATGACGTTTAAATCCTTGACCAGACAAGCCCAAAGTGTTAAGACTTCAGGACAGAGAGACCTCGGATATGGCTTTAGAGGCTTGACAGGGGATGGTGAAGACCAGGCTCCACAAGATTCATCGCTCCCATCTTCGGCTGTGATAAACCTTGGGTGATAGAGAGGGTAGACCAAGTGGCACGGAGGTTGTGACAGGTGCACAGCCAAAACCTGCAAAGTCCCTGAGGGCGAACAGAGAGCACCTGAAGCAGGTGCTTCAGCAACAGTGAACACACACAGGGGACACAGGGTGAGTGAGTGATGATGAGGCAGAGCAAAGGCCACCCCAGGAATCCAGCAGCCAGGTTCTGAGGCAAATCCCTTCACCAACACATACATGATGCTAGGTGGAATAGTCAAGACATTTGCTTCTTTGGCCAGAAAATGTAGGCATTCATATGAGCAGGGAGTGAAAGTCAACCACACAATCCTGCCTGATGGTTTGAGAAAAAACAGCCAGGGCAAGAGAAGAAATTAGATAGCTACTGAAATGCTCTAAGCACGAGACAGCATCAGATTCTAAAAATGAAATGATGTAAAAGGATAAGCCCAAAAGGTGTTCTAACCCATCGGAAGAAAAGTGACCGGCAACCAGGTGACCCAGCAGATGGACACACCTTTCTTCCCTAACACCCATGCAGCACGTGGCCAGAATCGTAAGTTAGTCCAAGGAGTGAAGAGCTAATGTTTACTGAAGGTCTATTGTGTGGCAGGTCGTATGCTTAGTGTGTCAGTCACTTTATTTCCTATTCTACATATTGATGACAATCAATTTATAGATGAAAACAGAAAAACAAATGCTGTAGCTTGTATCTAGATGTCGCTCCAAAGCCTCACGTCCTCGGTGGGGCTTTTAGGAGGTGACTGAATCGTGGGCATGATACTGGATTTAGTCCAGTGGTGCATTTATAGCTAGGTGTAATTTTAGGAAGTGAAGCCTGTGAGCATGGCCTGGAACGAAGGGTGACTGTGTGTGCGTGTGTGCGAGCGTGTGTGTGTGTGTGTGTGTGTGTGTCTATTTCCTCTTCTCTTGACCCTGCTCCGCTTCCTTCCTGACATGCCATGGACTATTTCTCCTCTGCCACACCCCTCTGCTAGGCCACCCTGCCTTGGAATGAGCTGACTATGAACTAAAATACTCACAAACTGGGAGCCAAAATAAACCTCTTCTCCTTTAACTTACAGGTGTCAGGTGTTTCATTTCACCAACTAGAAAGTAACTAAGACCAGGAAAAAACGACCTTCTTATGTTGACAGGAAAGAAGGTAGAGAGAATTAATACCTCAACAAACACTAAAGGAAAACCTACTGTTTTGCAAGCACTGCGAGAATCAATGCACACACTCCTAACCGCTAGATTTACACTCGGACTTGACTCCCGGACTTGACTCCCCTCATCCTTTTGTTTTCAACATTGCTGCACATTCTTATAAAAGAAGTCCTTACTCTGACCCAGTTACAGCAATGGACTAATGCTGTGCTGTTTCAGTATCATGAAATTAAGCCTCAAATTTTTATTTTAAAAACATTATTTTTTGAGTCAAGGATGTGGTTTTATAATTTCTTTTTTAAAATGATGATGATCAAGAGAAATCACATCAGTCAACTGCTCATTCATTATTCATATTTTAAGCAAGGAAAGCTAATGTTAACTCTTAGACCAACATAAAAGAACAGTTTACATCAAAGGTTGAGGTTTCTCATTCTTCCAGTCCCACCTCTCCTGAATCACAACAAGGACTTTAGCTTCAAAATTATCCAAACAAAATTATATCTATGAAACTCTAGTTTATATTGCAGTTCTTAGTTAACTTGAAAGGATTACATTAGAAGGAAAAACCCATAAATAATTTCTTGTCTTTAACATTCAGAATATTAAGAATTAAAATACACATAGAATTCTATGATAATTAGAAAACATTTTTTCACTTAATAGTTATTAAGCACTTACAAAGCACAAGATAACATAATTGTGAGAGATACAAAAATCACTCACAGGATACTGTTTCCATGAGCTTCAGAGATAGAAGACAAGACATGAGGAAAGAAAATATAACTCTAGTTCAGGATATCGGCTGTTGGGAGCCAATTCTCCTTGCATTTCTCTTGCATTTCTGCACGCATTGTGAATGAAACAATGACTATCCTTTGCTATGAATTCTCTCTTTCAGGATGTCTCTATAGCAAACAGCCTTGGAAGCAGAGTGATACCCCACCCTGGAGCAAAGGGTAGGTTTGCTTACAATCCTGGAAGAGAGTGTAAAGAGAAAAAATGCTTACTGTCCAATATAATAATGTGTCCCTCCAGAGCAAAGGGAAGATGTGTTTACTGCCCACTATAAAACATTACAGCTTTTGTGCAGTAATACAACCTCTCTTTGTGTCATCCTGTGAGAATCTGAGCTCAGAAAACAGTATAATCAGATATTGTTGTCTCTATACATAATAAGCTATGCTTTGTTTCTGACTTAGCCCTGTGTTTTCTACCAACATCTAAGAAACCGTGGTAGGATAAAATGTCATATCCGTGATAGTTCTTGACTGCTCTCAGTTGCAAAATGGCAACAAATTCTTCTACTTTCTTTACCCATTCCCTTTCTCATACCATTCTTACCCTGATTCTAGAATACCCATGTGATTTCCTTGGCCAATGGAACGCAATCTGAAGTTCAGAAAATACTTGCACATTATGGTTTGCACTAATGCTGCTAGCATTTAGCCAGGTCAGAGAGCCAGGGCATCAAACATGGACAAAGACTCTACCACTGAGTTACATCCCTAGCTCCCAGTATAAGGCTTACAAAGAAGGCCTTCTCTGGGAATATTCTACCAGAGTATGAGGAGCACTGTGATAGAGGAGATGAAAAACTTAGAGACACAATAGTCTGAAAAGTGCCAACAAGTATATGTATTTGCTCATGCTCCGTTATATATACACATGCATAAAACGAAGCCATTTCCTAAAATTAAACTCAAAGCCTAGAAGGTAAAAACCTAAATTAACCATGAAGAAAGCTAAGTTGTGATTTACAAGAAGACAAAACATGTATAACATAATGTGCACAAAATCAAAACAAGAAAAATGAAGTTATTGTAAACACCCCAAATGGATTGCCCATGGCCTACATTGGTTTCTGTATAATTTAGAGATATGGGTGAGGGAAATTTTTTAAATATCAGTTATTTTCCTGTTCATACAGAGATACATACTGTATGATACTGTATGATACATTACCTAATTAGCTGAAGTAACACAGAAAAATTAAGTATGAGATTTTAACTGTGTATTCAGAAATTAATTTCAAAGAATCTCTGGCTAATCACTGTCTTTTACATCAGGAGGCTGAAAAGACTAGTATTACGAGTTAGACACAGACATTAGTTCCAGATCTGTCATTTAGGAACTCTGTGACTAGCTATTTAACTTCTGAATTATAGCGAATTACTTGACCTCTGACATTGTTTCCTTATATGGAAAGTGGTGATTTTAATGGTATGCGTGTGCTTGTAAACTGAAGATTAAATGAGATCGTCCCATA
Organism: Dolichotis patagonum; assembly: GCA_004027295.1. Classification (NCBI taxonomy): domain Eukaryota; kingdom Metazoa; phylum Chordata; class Mammalia; order Rodentia; family Caviidae; genus Dolichotis; species Dolichotis patagonum. Next base: position 9,119 of record PVJX010040351.1, on the reverse strand, counting down.
AAGTCCTTCGCCCACCAAAATCACAGGAAATGCTAAATACATGTTACTTAATCAGCTATAAATATACTGTACACTTTCATTTTCAAAATAATGGCAATCATATCACCACATATAATTAGCTGCTGGAAATCAAGCTCCACAGTTCTACCAAACAAGACAGCATGCTGTTTTCGACCTTACATGTCAAAAAATTCAGGGGTCAGCTGCATCTCTGTACTAGAAGCAAGAAATTAGAAAGCATTAAGAAAACATTAAGAAAATAAAAAATTAGAAGTACAACATATATTCAGGAATATTTTTATTGCCATCAATTGTCTTACGAAGCATTTACATCAGAAAGTTCACCTGGTCTCATTTTGCTCAGGAAAGACCCACATCCCAGCATTCAAATTCTGGAAATGACTACCAATTCAGTCAGTTCTGGCAATGACTACCTAATTGGCACAGGACTGAATGACAGTCCAGGAAAAACCATGATTCTCTGCTTATTGATATCCTAAAGAAACAAACAAGCTGCCTCAACTTACCCGGAAATAGTCGCTGCATGCTGCTAGGACTGCCTTGTGAGCATGGAATTTCTGTTCCTCAGCAATCAGGGTGACATCACAGAGGATGCCGTCACTTCTCTGCTGATTCAGCGCTGCCAGGACACTGTCATTGTGAGATTCTGAGTGGCAGAGCCTCTGCCCTGTCAGCATTTCTTGAATACTACAAAGGAGAGCAATTGATTGAGTCAACTTAAACTTGATTGATTGATTGATTGACTGATTGTACTGGGGACTGAACCCAGGTCCTGAGTTACATCCCTTGTCTGTCTATCTCTCTCTTTAATTTTGAGGCAGGGTCTTGCTAAGATACCAAGTTGCCCAGGCTGGGTGGACTTTCTTCCCTTCACCAGCCTTGCTTCCTGATGCTTTCTCAGCCTTTCACATCAACTGAGGGAACTCGGATTCTTGCACACTGAGTTTAACCTTCAAGTTTCCACGGTTTTTCCCTCTGCTCGTTTCTGGTTCTGTTTTTTCTGATTCGCTTCCTTGCTCTCACTAGGTCTCTCTCTCACTAGTGTCCCTCTTTCTTAGTTTGTGTGTGTGTGTGCCTATCGGTGTCTTCACAACGGTCCCTACTTGCAGACCTATGAGAGTGCTGCTGGACTCCTGGCTTCCATATGGGTACAGCTTCGAGTGTAACACCTGCTGTGTATGTGCGTGTGTGTTTAACAGACAGAAAGACAGACAGTATTACCACTTTGTCCCTCTCTTAACTCCTAGCCTTTCTCCAGCTTTGCTCCTTACCAGATCTTCCCACAGGACAAGATATTTCACTAATGAATATAAGATAATTGAGCAAATGTTGGTTAAGGGGGAAAGAACTACAAATAAAATTAGGCACCACAAGGAGAACATCAAAATAAATACCTTTGCAAGTTAAAAACTTAAAGTTGAAAATATATTATCAACCTTCAATGTCTACATGTGGTCATTATATAATACCAGGTTTATTTTGTGGGACTGCTAAACTTGTTCATTGTGACACCCCTCTACTATATCCCACCCTTACATCCTTTCAAAACTCCTAGGTGAAAATTTAGAATTTCCTAAAATGCAAAGCGAGTTATGGACAATTCCAGTTCAGATCGACAAACTTCTCAACACATTTTAAAATCTCAGAGTATGTACTGTGCTGAGATGAGAAAGGTATGCTGGTAAGAAGTTACTATGAGAAGGAAAGGGAAAAAACAGGAAGCATCATCATTTTTTAAAATTAAACAAATGCTTCCCAAGCAATGTTAGAGTTCAGTCAGTAAGCTTCATTGGACATGTTTGATTGGGAAGCAACAGAAATGTCAGAACTACAGAAAGAAAAGAACTTGACAGGAGATGATGATGCAGGAAGCTGTCACAGGAAGGTGGGAGGATTATTTTCAGTTGGAATGCGACAGTGATTTTGAAATGGTTACTGTCAGTAATATTCACCTGGTGGCTGTAGCTATCAAAAGAGTTTTTAAAGTAAGTAACTGAGTATCACATTCAGACGCATAAATAATTTTTCATAAATTTCTAGTAAAGCCTAGAAGAGATTAATTAGTATCACTCAAAGAAATGAAACTGAATAACAAAAGAAATACTGTATCATCTAAGTATAGCTTTAGAATAATCTTTGAAAAATCTTTCCTAAAAGGGAGAGATTTTATATACTTAAAAAAACTCTTAGTGTTTAGCATGTTCAATTATTAATTCATTTAATCTTCTTAATAACCCCTAGAGGCAGGTACTTTTGTTATCTATTTTATAGATGAGAAAACTGAAAGTCTCAGATCACATATTTTGAAAACATATCAGAAATACAATAATATAATTCCTCTTCCTACTTTTAAAAAAAGATACTCTATAAAGAAGATCTCCAAAATTTATGCTTAAGGGACAAATATATCACAAGATTCCATTGATTTTATGTTTATATCATGTATAATTAATGTTGAAGTCAGCCTTATACAATAATATACATGGTGAAATGGGTATAGTAAGAAATTGTTTCAAATTGTTCAAAAATATTTGTTATACTGCGACAAAGTTTCAGAATATTATATTTTGACAGCATAACTTTAGAAAACATACTTCACACTTTCATAATTTTTCTCCTCTCTTATAACCTTAAATGATAAATAAATGCATTTTTAAATTTCATTTGTAATGGAACAAAAGAGCGTATTAAAATAATTGCCTTAAAGTGTTTCCTTACTCATGTTCCAAATATAGTGCCACAATTCACTTCCTTATCATTAAGCCTTGGTATTTGCATTTCAACTATCTCTTGAGAGTGAAAAAACCTTGCCTGGGAAAGAACAGCTGTAAACTGAAATTTGGCAAAGAATAAAGGGCTCAGTTTTACAACAATAGTGATGCTACACAATTTCACAAGATCTTTCAGTTTGGCTTGAAATATTCAAGCTTAAAGAAAATAGCATGCTAAATATTTACCACAGTACTTGGCACAAAACGCTAAATATTTGGAAACCAATATGTTAGTATTCCTTAAAAACAGAAACAAATACTCCAAGATTTGGCAAGAAATAGAGGCCTATTAATCCACAAGTCATTATTGTATTCTAAAATTAAGAGTAACTTCTCGTTCAACTCTCAGATATAAATCTGCAGAAGACTTACACCCTCTGACATGAAGGCACACTGGCCAGGGCACGCAGCTGGGAGGTGACACAACCACTCTACCGAGCAATCATCATAAACCAGGGAGAAAAATTCAGAGATCACTCGGTAGCTACATTTAAGTTAAGGAGAAGGGAGCTGTGTACTTGAGATCAGCTTCCCTGGCATCTCTAACATACATCAAATTAGCAAACAATATCTCCCAATTTAGAGGAATTCCTATCACTACCTGGGAAACAAAAAAGAAAAACCACATATTTTAAAACTTCTTAAATTACTGGGAAAACATACGTATGAAAACATGTTGCCATCTCAAAATTCACAGGTAATGCAGTAGGCATCTTGCCTTCCCCAAAATAACCCTTTTAACTGAGGGCGTCCAAAGTTACACTGGCCAATACAGAAGCTGTAACCATTTGTGGCTTTTAAGCACACCAAATACTGAGCACCCCAAACTGAGATGAACCATGAGGGTAAAAGACACTATGAAAAAGAGATCGCAAAATATTACATTAACATTTTTATATTGATTACATGATTAAATACATCATTTTGGGGACTTTGGATTATATAAACACACTGTTAAAATTAATTTGGTTTGTTTCATTTTATTTTTTTAATATGGCTGCTTTAAATTATGTATGCTTCCAATTCTGCTTCTACTGAAAAGTCTACAACTTCCCAGACAAATATATATCTTTCTATTTCTTTTCATTCGAACCCTATATGGGAGGGCTTCGTGTGACCCCAATCATGGACTGCTGCTATTCCTGAATCTCACGGGGCCAAGCCTAAACTCTGGTACAACCATGGGAAGTCCCAGAGTCCCCAAGCAGCAGATTGCTTTTTAGGAATGCCAGAGAGTAACCACTTGATGAGCCGCGTATCAGCGTCCAGCAATGGGGAAATTAATAAGCAAGATCTCAGGAATAGGAGTATTCATGACTTTGAGCCTCTAACTTTCATTCTGAAGCCGACGGAACAAACTAATAAATCAGATGCAGAACATGATGTTCATAGCATTGTACACCCTACTGAGAGGGGACGGCTGCTTCCGTGCAAATTGCTACTTTGAGTTCAGAGAGTTAACATTTTTGACCATAGAAATCCCATGGGGTCTCATTTTTACAGAGTAATTTTTGACTGAGTTCAGTTTTTAGGATGTAAATTCCAAAATGACAATATGGCTTTAAATATCCACATTTCAAATTTTAAAACTTAAATGAATTTCTGTATAAGCATTTACCTAATACTCAAAAAATATACAAGTACTTCCAAGTAAGGATATCAATAAAGTGTTATATTCCTCCATATTAAGTAGCACAAAAAGTCTGTTATTGAGCCTCATTTCTTAAACAGATTACACAAGAAAGAAAAAGAATGGGCAAAAAGTCTAAATGATAATATAATTATGCCTGATTATCTTAATTCAGTCTATTGATTATCAAGTGTTCCAATCATCTCAATAACATAGTCAAACATATTATGCAAATTAAATTCATGTAAATACATTAAAAGAATTCTATTTAACTAAGTGGGTAGGCTGTTAAAAGATCCTGTAATGGGACTTAATTCTATTTTATACAACACTTTACATTTTATAATCTTTAAATAGAATGCTAACAATTAATAGTAATGGCAATAATAATAAGCAAAAAGGATAATACTTGGAGGATGATTCAGAAATAATGAAGACTATGCAGAAAATAACGTAATTATAAATGAATAATTTTGTAGCCTTCTTTCTCTCATTTATTCACCCAATACATAATTGTTCAGCCTTATTATGCGAGGATAGTACTGGGATAAAACTGTGCAAAGCAGATGTGCTGTTCGTCCTTATGGAACATTCAGTTTAGCCCAGTAGTTACACATTAATCAAGTAATTTGGCCTCCCTATCGAAGGAACACTTGCGATACAGGCTGACAGACAGCACAAGTTACCGTGCTAAAAAGAGGAGAGAAGCTTCTCACGCAGAACACAGTGAATACTACGGCCCTGTGGCAGAAGGGAGCACGACCCTGACACAGTGGCTGCAGGTTCATGGCCAGAGGCCTGAGGACAAGGGACAGGCTGCCTGGGAGCGGCAGAGACTGAAGCCCATTCGTGCAGGACGTCTGGGCCAGACATCTACCTTCGGAAGAGCATGTCTTGCTGTGGCTTTCTCAAACAACCTAAGAAGCAGTGACCTATGAAGAAGTTCTGTCCCAGGAGGATGACAACCCAACAGGGATCGGGAGAGACGCCTGTCCCTGAAATCCACGAGATGTGCAGAAATAATGTTACCACATGAGAGGGCTACAGGGGAAGCGGTCCTCAGGGGAAGATGGGTCCCAGTGACGTTGGACTGAGGGAGATGACGCAGAAGAGCACACAGTCATGTTGCACAGTTCCAAGTGGGATGGTGAAGGATTTGGGGGTGGGGAAGGGAGGGCTCTGGGTTAAGGCAGGGCAGGGAAGATCATTCCAGAGATGATTATGCTGAGGAGGACAGATGGCAGTAGGGTAGGAGCTGATTGTTCTGTCTACTTCTCCTCAGGAATACCTACTCTACGAAGGCAGAAACTTGATCTGTTTTATTAAACGCTGGATCCTATTGCATCAAGTAGAGCACTTGACTCAATAAGTACTTATTAAATGAGTGACCCACTGTAAGAAAATGCCACTGGAATTTTGAGACTAAGCTCTGTACTCTCCATATCATTTCTTTAAAGGGAGTGATATTTCTTTATGCATAGTTTTCTGATTCTTCTTTTAATCCTATACCTTATATATATCTAATATATCTTTTGTTAAAGATAGATAAGCATCTCAAATAAGCATAAGAAAAAGCAGTATCATGAAACTTATCTAGATTTGACTAAGAATTAGATTTTAGCAGTTAGTCTTTTTGCTGCCACAGCAAAATCACAAAAGCTCTAATTTATTTCTTTATTCCTTCAGATATGCATTCCTCTCCTACTCTACGCTTGATCCTGAAGTGCGCAGGGCACTAGCTCAAGGCTCACTGAAACATGCCAAGCAAAGAAATCCGCCCCTGAGCATACCTGAGGCACCGTTCAGATGGCATTCTCCAGCAGGGGTCCTCGGGCTCTCAGTCTTAGAAGTCTACAGAGGGCTCAGCAAACATTCCAGCTGATTAAAAAACAATAAGACAGAGGAACATATTCAGCTAAATGCAAGGGAAAAAACCACAAATTCCGCTCTTTATGATGCTAAAGTTTTAGAATCCCAAGTGCTCCCATATTAGAGCGTTTTGTTGTTGACATGAAACATTCTAATACTATGCTCTTTTTCTTTTTTTTACCAGGGATCAAACTCATCACTGTGCACTTGCAAAGCATGTGCTTATGCTGCTGAGCTAAATCCCCAGCTTACTTTTTTTTTCTTTTTTTTGGTACCAGGGATTGAACTCACAACCTTGCACTTACCAGGCAGGTGCTTACACCACTGAGCTAAATCCTCGGCCCTTACTATGCTTTTTTAACATGCAATGATTCTGGGTGTTTTTAAATTTTCAGTTTTTCCATATTGTTGGAGGATCGGGACTCAGAAGTAAATATATTTAAAAATCAACAATAGCTAATAAAACAAAAAATAAAAACATGAGATGGCCAAAGGGAAAAATAAAAATGTGATGAAACTATAATGATCTAAATCACAAATACTAGTTGACTTGTCCTTCATAGAGATTTCATTTTTTTTCCAAACATTATTAGTAAAATCAAGTTATAATCAAGTAACTCTTGGCTAATTGTCTACAGAAAGATGATTTTTTTACTCAAAACAGATTTCTGAAAACTAGATGGAAAAGACATAGATGACAATTAGTAGGCCATGAAAACTAGATTCTTTCAAAGTTCAGGATTAGCATAATTGAAATATACAACAGGATGTCACTGTCAGGTTTGAAACTGCTTCTTGGCTAAACATACTTAACTCATTTCACCCTTGTTCCCAACTCTCGCCTTGTACCTAAACAGAAAAAAGAAATCATTTGAACAGTCTGGAACCTGATCCATGACTACACTTTACCACTCTCACTAGAGGGTCTAGCTCTTATTTTCTAACACTTCCAAGAAATAAAGTTACTTACAATCTGGATAAGTTAAACAAGTTCCCTTCTGACTGTTTTATTTTCAAAAATGATAACAGTGTGAAATGCTTATGAGAGAAATATGCTAAACTCTACCTATTTCTGCTGACTTGTATTAAAAAGAGCTATTGGCTGCAATATGAATAAAAAGGAGTATTTTGTTACATTATATACAAATTTTAATTGGTATGATTGTATAACAGCTCATGTAATATATCATAATTTGGTTAAAATTCCATTGCCATTGAATACTAGGTTGTTTCAATCATTTTTGGTATAATTTTGTCTTTTCTTTTAAAATTATTTTAGTTCTTTTAGTTCTTTTTAAAATTATTGAATATGGAGTATCACTTATTTCTAATGTAAATTTTGACAAACCTAAAAGTGAGAGTCATTTTTAATTGGTCCATTATGACTAAGAAGCACAGGTGGCCAGAATAATTCTGTCCACATTGTTTAATTAGCTAAGAGACTTGCTTAGCAACCTGTTGTTGCTACCGTTTTCTTTTCAGAATCTGGGTTATAAACTCCAGGCTGATCAAGCACTGACACTAACTAAAACAGACACCTGAACATTAAAATTGCAAACCTTTTCATTACAGGCATGTGAGAATTTTTAATCTTTCAGAAAGTCCAGTGTTTTTAAAACGCTTCCAATGAATTCAAAGTAATTCATAACTAAAGGCCACATCTAACATGATATTTTTCAGGTATTTTAAACAAAATGACCAGAGGTTATAAAATGAACTAAAGTCCCTTCTATAGTCAATTATTGTTTGGAGAACAACTACTAAAATAATTTTTCTTCAAAATCATCTACATCTGTTACAACCTATCAAGTTTAGTGAAATGGATATCACTTTTAGGAAGATTCAAATAAGACAAGGACGTATCACCATGGATAATGTTTCCTTGTTATTTATCCTTTACTATTTTGAACCTATTATTTATGTATTTTAATAAATAAAAATTTACATATTCAACTAAAATTAATTTGTGAGCAAATATGACTTTTATAAAAAGTTCTCATGACAGAATTGAGAGCCGGCAGTCTACAGAGAGGTGGAGGTAGTCTGGGGTGAGTTCCGGTGACCTGGGGAGAGTTGGAGATCTACATTCCAGCTTTTGAGTTCCTGGGGAGCTACTGGGACGCTGGACTGGGTCCAGCGGATTGTGGGGCCTCAGTCAGCCATGCTCCACGGCCTTGTTTGAGTGCAGCAGGCAGGAACCTTGCTCGAGGACTCTGGGCTCAATTGGGCTGGCCTGGGAACGGCCTGCGACCAGCACTGTCAGCTGCTGAGTTCATATCCACACCCCTAGGACAGGGGATTGTGCCCTGGGGGTTTCTCTGGCCCCAGTTCTCCACACCCTGCTTCTGCATCTCAATTAAGAAAGCCAAGAATCTGCAGAGAGATGGAGATAGCCTGAGGTGAGTTCTGGTGACCTGGGGAAAGTTGGAGACATACATTCTGGCTTTTGAGTTTCTGGGGAGCTACCGGGACGCTGGACTGGGTCCAGCAGTTGTAGGGCCTCAGTCAACCACGCTCAGTGTTCTTGTTTCAGTCCAGGAGGCAGGAACCTTGCTCGAGGACTCTGGGCTCAATTGGGCTGGCCTGGAGACAGCTTACGAACAGCACTGCCAGCTACTGAGTTCCTATCCACACCCCTAGGACAGGGGATTGTACCCCGGGGGTTTCTCTGGCCCCAGTTCTCCACACCCTGCTTCCGCCTCTGAATTTAGGGGGCCAAGTACCTGAAGAGGAGCTGAGACTGCTCCAGTAGCTGAGGGTGCAGGAGATTTGCAACACACCCAGAGGAAGCTTTGGAACACCACTCAAACCAAGGAAATAAAGAAAAA
>PVJX010040350.1:0-15241 GCA_004027295.1 Dolichotis patagonum | reverse complement strand
TGTATTTCTGGCACCCAGAATTTTTGTCACAGAAAATTTATGCTGCTTAAGTGATTCAGTTTGAGATATTTGTTACTGCCGCCTGAAAATATGGTGGTCTTTGGCTTTCGAGGAGAAGACCTATATGACTAATAGACTTGCTTGTGTTAAAGAAAGGAATTACCTCATGGTTCTCAAAGATGTTCTTAAGCTTTTTAAACTATTTTAATTCTCCCATTCCATTCTCTGCTACTTTTATGAGTTTTACAAATATAAGCATTTCGTTTTAGAAAAAAAGCCTGTCCATAAGGCTCTAAGACCTATGACTAAACACATATACCTTGGGTCAACATATAAGAAAAAAAACTTGTTAATTTGGATAAACTGTGACTTGGCTTCATCAGAGAAATTTAATGCATGTGATATACTATAGTAGAGGGCATTAGTAGAGGGAGATAGTTACAAAATGTTGAGACCTGAAAAGCCAAACAATAGTTGGCAAGGAAAATCTTGTGATAGGTGGACACACCAGTCCCAAAGGATGATATGGTAAGCACCTTGGATATTGACTGTTGGATTTCTGGTGGGATGGTAAAGAACCCCCAGGGCAGCTGGGATTATGGAGGAAGATACTTCCTAGTGGCAGCAACTGCTGCTGGAAATGTGATTTTGAGGAAGGGACAGAAGGTAAGATGCCTTTTTTTTTTCTTGACTTCTTCTTTCCTCTACCTTCCTGTTTCTGATTATTTTCTATTTGCTGGACATAGCCATTATCTAATTGGTATGTAGCATGGGAAATATAGTTTTCAGTATAAGTGTGAGGAATATTTCTTTTTTTTTATTTTGAAGAGAATAAAATCACATGAGACAAAACAAAATAGAGTCAATCAAAACAAAAGGATGAACATAGTACATGACTTAAAAACAAAATACAAGGAGATAACAATGGCTACCATACTGCCTCTTGTTATCTTCAAAAGAATTGCCCATATCATCAGGCATAATAAAATTGAACAAAACAGTACAGAACAAAACTAGTAAAAATGAAACATTGGAGATATTGTAGGACTTCAAAAGAAGATAATAGTCAAACCAGAATGGGTATCATAGTGTATATTATTGTCTTCAGAGTAGTTGAAACAAAACAGTGAAAGCAATACAATGAAATCAGTCAAAACAAAACAGTGAAAGCAATACAGGGCTTCAAATCAAGCTAATAGGAAATCAAGAATTCTTACCATAGATGTTGGAACTTAGGGCATTGGGAAACCAAGCAACCAGCCTGCCTCCCTGGGAAGCAGCTGTTGCTCGGGCAAGTGGAGGCTGCCCCAGGGGGAGAGCCAGCCAGCATCTCCTCAGATCCATGCCATGTTGGAAGTTAGGGTGCTGGGAAACCAAGCAACCAGCCTACATCCCTGGTAAGCAGCTGTGAGCCTACTGGCACATGGGCTGAGAATCAAACATCCCATTCCCCCCTGCCCCCCAGTTAGCAAATGGGAGCCAGAGGTCTGAGCTTCTCTTGAGAGGTTGACCATATACAATATAAAAAATAGGGGGGATTTCCTTACACCATCTCTTTGAAGGCAAATATTGTTGTCGCTGTTTTGCTTTGTTCTGAATAATTGTATTGCTCTATTCAATATTCTATTTTGACAAGTTCTATAATGTTCTGTATTTGGTTTGATTTTGTTATACCCAATTGAAAGAACAACTACTGTGAAGATAACAAGATATACTATGGCAGCTATTACTGTTATCCCAGTAACCTGTTGTGACATTCTGTACCAATTTCACTGCACTGTCTCAGTTGATTTTGTTCTGTCTTGTTCTATTGTATTTCACTACCTTCAAAATAATAAAAAATTAAAAAAAATTGTTACCATAATATATCCTGCTATCTTTGGAATAGCAGTCCATGCCATCAAATCTAATACAAGTAGACAAACTGAAACAGAATAAAACCAAACTAAACAGAACAATGAAAACAATTTGGGTTTCCAATCATGATAATAGATTAACAATGACCACTGCCTTCCTTTTTTAGACAGTTCCTCCCTTTCACTTTTACAGGATGTATTGTACATTTTGTATCCCACTAACCCCTTTAGTTTTTATATTAGGGAGGAAACCCGCTATTCACCTAAGTGATTCTGAACCTTTTTATCCCTGAGCATGATCTCAAGTTGTATCCATTTACCTGCAAGAGCCTCAAGGTTTTCTTTCTTTATAGCTGAGTAGTGTCCCATTATATAAAAGTGTCATGGCTTTCTAACAAATCTGCAGCTGATGGGCAAGCTATCCCCACTTTTTTCTGGTTCCCTATCACATAGAGCATTGTTTTCTCGTCTTTGACTTTCAGTCTACAAAACTCCCTTTCAGGTTAAATGTATTTCTTATACAAAGCGTACTGATGGACCCTGTCTCCTAATCCACTCCGCCGGTGTTTCTTTTTATTGGTGAATTGAAGCCATTTGTATTAGTGATTATGGCCAACCATCGCTGCCTCATCTCTGCCATGCTATTTTTCTGCTGTTGGTTGTCTACTTTTCCTCTTCATTCCACTGTCTGCCCCATTTAGTGAGCCCCCTCTGCTACTGTTCCTGAAACCATGGTCTTTTTTCTCTCTCTCTAGAATGTCCTTCAATATTTTTTTGTAGGGTTGGATTCGTGGTCATGAACTCCCCCAGTTCCTCTTTGTCATGGAAGCATCTTGTTTCTCCATTAATTTTGAGAGAGAGTTTTGCAGCATACATGAATCCAGGCTGGAGGTTATTTTCTTTCAGGACTTGGAATATTTCACTCCAAGCTCTTTTTGATTTGATGGCTTGTGTCAAGAATTCTGTCGTGATTCTGATGGGTTTTCCTTTATAGGTGATCTGTTTCTTTTCTCTGATGGCTTTTAATAATGCAAAGGCTACAAGATGTTCCTTGTGATGAATTTCTGGGATACTGATTATTATATGTCTGATGTCTGGGTGTAGATCTATTTTGGTTATAGCTGGCTGGAGTTCTATGTGCCTCACTTAGATGAATATCATTTCTTTTACCTATGCTTGGGAAGTTTTCTTTAATTATTTCTTTGTATTTCATTTGTGTTTACCCTTGCTTCTTCCCTCACATCTTTTATTCTTAAGTTATACTTCCTTTTGTCATCTTGTAGCCTTTGCATTGTTACGTCCTGGTTCCTTGTTATTTTTAAGAGATGTTTCCTTTCACAATTGCAAGCTACAAACCTGTCTTAAAGTTTTGATAGTCTAGTTTCTTTCAAGCAGTTTTGCCAGATTTCAATGGAGTTTTTAATTTCCTGGTAATCTCTTTGAATCTGTTTCATGTATTCTAAATCTTTTTTATAGTCTTTGTTGAAGGTTTGCTTCATTTTTCTATGCTCCTGTGTTCTTCCATCTGTGTATTGTTTAGAGGTGCTTAGCAAATCTTTTATTATGTTTCTCATTTCTACTTTTACCTGAGATTGTGTTTCTGTTCTAAGTTCTTTTATAGCCTCATGAATTTTTTGTATCTCAATTGCTGCTGCTTCAGAAACTTTAGGTGTGCGTCTCCTGATCTTTTCTGTGTTTATGTCTCCTGGATCATTTCTGCTTGGGTTGAAGGCCAGAGACTGCTTTTTGCTTCTTCTTCTTGTCATGTTCCTGGTTTCAGACAAGTGGGTAGTGGGGTCTTTAGCACTTCCTGTGTTGGCTACAATTTCTTTGAAGGGAGATTGTTTGCTTTTTCTAGCCTGTGCTGGTTAGGGATATCTGATGGTGACCATTGGGTGTGCTGGTGGGCTATTGGTGGCTGGTGGAGTACAAGCAGGGGTGGGGCAGGCTGGCACCTCCCTCCTGAGCTGGATAACTGCAAGGAGCCCTGACCACATAAAGTACGCACAATGTGGGCAGAGCTTGTTGAGGATAGCTTTAGGGAAACTTTGGTGATGGCTGTTGGACTGGGTACAGAGGTGGGACTCAGTATAAGCAATTTCCACCAGTCTGCTCTGAGCTAGGAGTGGCTGAATGAAGCCAGCTGCAGTTCTGGCTCCAGGCTTTTCCTGCCTGACTCCAAAATGGCCCATGGCCACTCGCCCACTCCTGCAGAAGGACTGAGTCCCCCACACTCACTGCCAGGCAATGCAGTTCTCCAGTCCACTGCTCCCCTCTGCCACTGCATCTCCCCACAGAGACCTTTGGGCTTGCCAGCCACCAACTTCACTGTGACCATGTGTCCCCAGGTTTCAACAGTGGTTCTGGCTCCAAGTGAAAGTGTCACCAGCTATCACCTTCTTTTGTTTAAGTTTTTTTTTTTTATTCTCTCTATGGGCTTCAATTCTCACTTTAGGTTCTTCTTGGGTCAAAGGGGCCCACTTCCTTCCTTCTGTCTTCTCCATAATGCTATATTCCAGTATCTGGACTGTTTCTCTCAGAGAGACTGTTTATTCTGCTGCTTACTGTTCTGCCATCTTCCCAGGATCCCAAATATTTCTGTAACAAAAATAACTATCATTATTGGTGTGGATAAATTTTCAGACTTGATGAAAGTATCAATTTTTTAAAAATAACCTAATTTTGCTCAAAATTAGACATATTTGTTGAGTAGTTACTATCAGGCACTGTTTGATGCTCTAATATTTGCAGAAATCAAATCATGTAATCATGTATAACACAAAATCCCAATACAATTACTATTGTATGTATCTGTTATGGTTTGTGTCTAGATGTACCCCAAAGCCTCAAGCAATCATGGTGGGGCTGAATCTAGAGCATGTGGTGGCAGGATTAATATTGTGTGATTACTGAATCAATCCACTGATTGGTTTGGCACTCCCCTAATCCTGGTAGCCTAGATAGAATACCAAAGGGGCAGAAAGTGCTAAAGTCTCTTTCTTGCTTGCTTTGCTATCTTCTATGCACCATGAACTGTTTCTCCTTTGTGATGCCTGGCTGTCATGATAGCCTACCTGGTGACAGAAGATTATGAACTGAAACTTCTACAAATTGTGAGCTAAATAAACCTCTCCTCCATTAACTTGTAGGTGTTGGGTATTTTGTCTCAGCAACAATAAAAGTAACTAAAATAATATGTAATAGATAAGGATACTAAAGCAGATAATATACAAGTAGTTAATCTATGATTATATTTCTAGTAACCAGTAGAATCAGGATTTAAAATATGTTTTGGTCTGACTCTAAATCAAAGCCCATTACATGTATCATCATTATCATCTTATCTCATTGGCCTGTGTCCCATATTCGGGAGAGAAAAGATGAAAGAGGCAAGCACATACCCTTCAAAAAAACTATAGCCTGTTGAAGGTTTACCAACATGTTTCAGAGAGTTAAAAGACAAATTTATGATACTGGGAGAAAAGCCAGATTTTGAAGTAATGGAGAGAGAGACTCTATGAATGGACATGTTTATTTTTAGTTAATAAATTTTATTGTTTAGGACAGTTTTAGGTTCACAGGCAAACTGAATGGAAAGTACACATGATTCCCACATGGCCTTGTCACCACATGTGCATAAACTGCCCCACTGTCAACATTCTCCTGCAGAATGGCACATTTGTCAACACTGATGGACACTGACATATCATTACTGTACAAAACCTATATATTACAGTAGTGTTCCCCCTGGTGTGAACTCAACACATTTTAAGAAATTCATAATGACATGTGTCCACCATTTTAGTATTGTATAGAATAATTTGCTGTCATGAAAGTTCTTCTTGTTCAGCCTATTTATCTCCCATGCTTTCTGATCACTGGTAAGCACTAATATTTTCACCATCTTTATAAGTTTGTCTTTTCTATAATATTATATGGTTGGAAACATTATGTAGCCATTATAGAATGTCTACTTTTATTTCATTTAGTTTCCTCTATTTTTAATGACTTGATAATATCTTTTTAGAACTAATTTTACTCTGTTTTCTGAATATATTGCAATTTCTTTAAGCACTCACCTACTAAAAACATCCTGACTGCTTCCATATTTGAAAAGTCTGAATAAGACCTTTGTCAACATTACATGCAAACATTTTATGTGAGTGTGAGTTTTCAATTTTTTTGGATAGTAACAAGAAGCATGGTAGCCGGATGTGATGATGTGAATGCAGGTTTGTAATGTCTTTTAAAATATCTATACTATCTTACTTTTCCATCAAGATGGAATTAGAGTTCTTGTTGTTCATTATTCTAGCCAGCATTTGATGTTGTCTGTATTCTGGGGTTTGTTTATTCTAACAGCTGTATAATGGTTATGTGGTTGTTTTAATTTGCATTTTCCTAATGACATGATATTGAACATTTTTTGTAGGCTTACTTGCCATTTCACTATATTTATTTGTTGAAGTGACTGTTTAGGATTTTGGTTAAATTTTTTTGCTGAGTTGTAAGAATTACTTTTAAAGTTTGACATTTCTTTAATAGATATATGTCTCACAAATATTTTCTTCCTTGCCATTACATTCCCTTGATTGTCTACACAGAAGTTCTAAATTTTAATGAAGTATAATTTATCAATTCTTTCTTTCATGGATCATATTTTTAGTATTATACCCAAAATACCATCATAATTCTACAGGTCTTTCAAGTTTTTTAAAAATCAGCATTATCATCTATGGATTTTATATTTATGCTTATGAGCCTTTTAAAAAAAATCATGTTCTGAACTTGGGGCCTTAATCATTATGGAAAAATGTTCCACCACTGAGATGCATTCCCAGCCAGTGATGCATTTTGAATTAATTTTTGTGAAGGAATAAGGTCTATGTTCAGATTATATGTTTATTTTTTCATTTGTTGTTCAGTTGTTTCAGCATTATCTTTTGAAACAATATCTTCGTTCTATTATGTTAACTTGCTTTTTTGTCAAAGATCAGATGACTGTATCTACATAGGTCTTCTGTCCTCTCTAATTCTGTTCTGTGCATTTCTCTCTTATTTTGCCAATGTGACACTTTTGATTACTCTTGTTTTGCATTGTCTTCAAGTCTTGTGGTATCAGTATCCTGACTTTGTTTCTCTTATTTATATTGAATTGGCTAATGTGTATCATTTGCCTCTGTCTACAAGCTTCAGAATCAGTTTGTTGATACTTGCAAAATACTTTGGTGGGATTTTGATTAGAGTTGTGTTGAATCTGTAGAAGAAACTGGAAAGAGGTGACATCTTGACAATATTGAGCCTTTCGATCCATGAACGTGACATAACATTCCATTTATTTAGTTTTTCTTTCATGTCATTCATCAGAGTTTTGCAGTATTTCTCATATAGATTGAACATGCATTTCGCTAACTTATACCTAAGTGTTTCATTTTGGAGAGTGATAATGCAAATAGTAATACATTTTCAATTTCAAATTACTCTTGTTCATTGCTGTTATGTAGGAAAGTAATTGTATTTTGGTCTCTTAACCTTCTACCCTGCAACCTTGCTCTAGCAACATTGTCATAATTGCTTATTAGTTCCAAGAATGTTTTGTTGAATTTTTTAGATTTTATACAGAGAAGAAATGTCTTCTGAGAACAGAGACAGTTTTTTTCTCAATCTGCATACATTTTATTTACTTGTTTATCATATTAGTTAGGACTTCTATACAATGTTGAAAATACACAGAGAAAAGGGACACCTTTTCTTTGTTCCCAAATGGTAGAAAAGCTTCCAGTTTCTTACCATTAAGTATTGTGTTAGCTGAAGTCTTTTGTAGAAATCTTTTATGAAGTCACAAAAATTCTTCTTTATTCTTAATTTGCTAATATTTTTGTCATGAATGGATGTTGAATGTTGTCACTTTTTTCTGGACTTATTGAAATAACCATGCAGTATTCTTTAGATTATTGCTCTGATAGATTGATTACAATAATTGCTTTTTTGACTGTCAGAGAAGCTTTGCACACCTAGGATAAATCTCACCTAGTTGTGGTGTGTAATTCTTTTTATATGTTGTTATATTCAGTTTGCTAAAAATTTGATGATTTTAGCATCTTGGTTCATGACTGACATTGGTTTGGAGTTGCCCTTTTCAGTATTGCTTCTGTTTGATTTGAGTATTAGGGTAAATGTTGGCCTCAAATGATAAATTAGCAACTATTACTTTGCATCTATATTCTGAAAGATGATAGATAACCAGTACAACTTGGTTTCTTAAACATTTGATAAAATTCACTTGGACCTAGTATTGTCTGCTTTGGAAGATTATTAATCATTCATAACATTTCCTTCCTAGTTTTGTCCTATTCAGTTTGTCTGTTTCTTCTGTGACAGATTGTGTGTTTCAAGGAATAGGTTTCTAAAACTGCTCATTTGAAGCCATGTTTCATCTAGGTTTTCAAATTGTGAAAAAGAGTTATTCATAATATTCATTTAGTTTGCTTTTAACATCTATTAGTTATTTCATAATGTTCCTCTTTTCTGACATTAGCTTATTTATTATCTTTTTTATTGTTTATTGTTTACCCTGGCTAGAGGTATTGATTTTATTGACCTATTCAAAAAATTAGCTTTGGATTTCGTTGATTTTTCTGTATACATTTTCTGTTTCAATTTCCTTCATTTATGTTTGTTTTAAAAATTTCTTTTTGGTACTTGTTTTGAATTTTGTTTTCTTTTTTATTTCCTCAAATATAAACTTAAATTTGATTTTTAAATCTTTCTTCCTTTCTATGCATCCAGTGCATTGTCCTCTAAGTGTGGTTCTCACCTCATTTTACAAATTTGATATTATATTTCATTTAATTAATGATACTTTAAAATTTCTCCTGAGATTATCCTTTATGTATTATACAGAGGTAGTTGGTTTAATTTCCAAATATACATTCTCCCTCCCTTCTATCTTCTTTTTTTAAATTTTATTTAAAGAGAAAAAAAGCCAGAATAAAGGGTAGCAACAATATAGAATTCCAAGGAAAAAAGGAAAAGAACAACAACAACAAAAAAAACCTAAGAAATTATTACTTGACAAATTACATATTGACTTCTTGGAAATAGTTGTTCAAGTTACAAAGTTAAAACATGTAAAGTAGACATTCAAACAGTGAGACTGTTAACAGTGCTGCTCCATGCTCTGACAAAAACAGCAATATGGTCATCCATCTTACCGACTCAGATATACATGCAATTATATTAAAAGGGTACAATTAAACACAACAAAACTGAACAAAGTGGGTCATAAGAAAGCAGTGTAAGAGACATAAATTTTAAAGCTAGACAATTGGAGATATTCACTGTCTATTGTATTGACTCTTGTTTTCTTCCAAATAGTTGTCCATATAGTCACATACAGGGAATTCACATGAAACAACCTAGTATGGAATTGATCTGAGCAGGATGAGGAAGGCATTTCAGGTCTTCAAGACCTGATAATAGGGAAGCCATGAATGGCTGTCATAGTGTCTCTCATTCTCTTCAAACAGCTGTCCATACCTTCATGTGTGTTGAACTTAAATAAAACAAAATAAGCTAAAATCACTTTGAACAAAGAATGATAGTTTTGCTGGATTTCACATCATGATATTATGGAATCAGCACTGGGTACTATAGTGTCTCTTTTTCTTCAAAGTAGTTGTTCATTTGAACATGTGTTATATAGTTAGTTCTTGTAAACTGTTTATAAGCTCTACATATGCATGAGTCTCTATGTGTATATCTATCCTTTCTGTATTAGAGGGAAAAACAAAACAAAGCAAGACAAAACAAAACAATTCCTAGAAAAGCAAGAAGTAAAAAGTCACATAAAACCACAATACAAGGTGATCTACAATGGTTACCATGATGTCTCAGCAGTGTATAACAACATTAAAAAAAATGAAACATTGGAGACATTATAAGACTTCAAAAGCAGGTAATAATCAAACCAGAGTGGGTATCTTAGTGAATCTTGTCATCTTCAGTGTAGTTGCCTATACTCTTAGACTTGATGCTATCAATCATAACAGATTTGAATAAAATCAGTCAATACAAAACAGCAATCTAACAAATCAGATTCAAATAAGATCAGTCATAATAGGACAGTATAAGTTATACAGAGCTTCAGATTAAGTTGATAGGAAATTAAGGATGATTACCATAATATGTCCTCTTATTTTTGGGATAGCTGACCTTGTCCTCAAGTCTAGTGTAAGTAGACAAACTGAAATAGCATGTAATCCATCAACGCAGAGTGATGAGAATAATGTAGATTAAAAATCTTGTTACCAAATTAACAATATCCTCTGCCTTCCTTTTATAGATAATTCCTCCCCTTTCACTCCCAAAGGGTGTACTGCTTATTTTGGGTCCCACTGTGTTTCTCTCTATTAATATTTCAAGGCCATTTATACTAGAGATTACCGCCAATCTTTTCTGCCTTATTTTTGCTAATCTGTTTTTCTGCCATTGGTAGTTTATTTTTCTCTTCAACTCCACTGTCTGCCCTGTTCACTGAGGCCTCTCTGCCACTGTTCATGAAATGCTCATATTTTTTCTCACTCTCTAAAATGTCCTTCAGTATTTTTTGTAGGGTTTGATTGGTGTTCACAAATTCTTCCAGTTCCTCTTTGTCATGGAAGCATCTTGCTTCTCTATTGATTTCTAGAGAGAGTTTTGCAGGATACATTAATCTGGGCTGGAGGTTGTTCTCCTTCAGGGCTTGAATTACTTCACTCCAAGCTCTTCTTGACTTGATGGTCTGTGTTGAGAAGTCTGCCATGATTTTGATGGGTTTTCCTTTATAGGTGATCTGTTTCTTTTCTCTGATGGATTTTAATATTCTGTTCTTATATTGAATTTCTGGGATGTTGATTATTATGTGTCTTGGTATAGCTCTGTTTTGGTTGTAGGTGGCTGGAGTTCAGTATGCTTCATACATCTGCATTTCATTTCCTTTTTCTATATTTGGGAAGTTTTCCTTAATAATTTCTGTGAATAGCCTTTGCAATTCCTCTGTTTTGACTCCTGCTTCTTCATTCACATGCTTTATTCTTAAGTTATAGATCCTCTTGTCGTCCTCTAGCCTTCTAATTGTTATTGCCTGCTCCCTTGTTATTTTTAAGAGATCTTCCCTTTCATGACCCCACATTGCAAGCCTGTGTTCAATTTTTGATAGTCTATCTTTGGTTTCTTTCAAGCAGTTTTGCCAACTTTCTATGGAGTCTTTAGTTTGCTGGTAATCTCTTTGAATCTGCTTCATGAATTCTAGGTTTGCTTTATATTCTTCAGTGAATATTTCTCTCCTTTTGTGTCCCTCCATTCTTCTGTCTGTGTCTTCTTCAGAGGTGCCCAGCCTTTCTTTTATTAATCTACTTATCTCTTCTTTAATTTGGATTAATATTTCAGTTTTGATCTCTTTTACGAGTTCCCGAAGATATCTCTTTATGCCTGCTGACACTGTGTTTGATGTTGCATGTTTGCTGCCCTCAATCTCTTTTGTATTTACCACTCCTGGATCAATGCTCCCAGGGTTGACGGCTGCGGGTTTTTTCTTATTTCTCTCTCTTGTCATGTTTTTGGTTCCTTCCATACAAGTGTATAGTGCAATTCCCAGCCCCTTTTCTTGTTGGTTAAAGTTCCTCTAGATCATGCAGGCTAGAGCTTCTGCCCTCTTCAGTCAGCTATCAGAGATTAAAGTTCAAGCAAGGGCAGTGTGCGCTGGTTCCTCCCCTCTGGGTCAGTCAACCTTTGCAGGCCTTCACTGTGTCACTGTGCACCATGCTCAGGGAATTAGTTTGTAGTGAACCACTGGGTCCGGGCCAGGGGCGCGGCCCAGTCCAAGCATATTCCACCAATCCACTCACTGAGGGGACCAACCAACTGAAGCCACTTCCTTATGGAGTTAGGGCTGTCCTGCCCAAATCCAACATGTCGTCCAGTTGGTTTCCCATTTCCTGTAGGAGGGTCTTATTCCCATCACTCACTGCATGTTGATGCTGGTCCCTGAGAACTGCTGGACTCCCCTACCTCTGACCTCTGTGTGGCTGCAGCACGAATTCACAGTTCCTCTGGGTGGGGCACGTGTAGGGTGGGTTCCAGGAGAGCAGCATGCAGGGCTGTTCAGTTCCATGCTCAGGGTCACTCAAGCCAGTCGCATCGGCGCAGTTCAGTGGGTCAGGTCAGTCTCTGGTAGGAATTCAGGCAGCTTGGCGCCATACTTGCTGATCTTAGCTTCTCTAATGATAGCCCTAGAACCTCATATTCAAGCAGTTTTTTTCACTTTAGTTTCTTCCTGGGTTGAGAGAGTCCATCTCCCTCTGTTTGTGTCTCTCCAGGGTGTTCTATTTTGGCATTTGAGCTGTCTCTCTCAGAGAGCATCCATATCCTGCTACCTACCATCTGCCATCTTTGGAAACTCCTATCTTCTTTTTTAAAAAAAGTTTTTTTTAAATTTTAAAAATTCTATTTAAAAACAAAACAAAACAAACAAAATAGAAAAAGGGTAGCAATAATACAAAATTCCAAGAAAAAAAGAAAAGAACAAAAAATACTAAGAAATCATTACTTGATAAATTACATACTGTCATCTTGGAAATAGTTGTTCAAGTTACAAGTTAAAACATACAAAGTAGACATTAAAGCAATGAGACTGTTAACAGTTCTGCTCCATGATATAACAAAAACAGTAATATGGTCATTCATCTTACACACTTAAACATACATGCAATTATATCCTTTAGAGCACCCTCTTTTCTTCTCTTACAGTAGCAATTACACATTTTGGGTTTAATTACTCTTATAGTTCTTATTACTTTTTACACTAGAGACACAAGGTGTTATTTATAAATATGATTCTTATTTATTTCACTAATGAGGATAGTTTCAAGTTGTCTCCATTTACCTATGAAGGCCTCAAGATCATCCTTCTTCATAGCTGAGTAATACTCCATTGTATAAAAATACCACATTTTTTTCATCTACTCTGCGGTTGATGGGCATCTTGGTTGTTTCCAAGATTTAGCTATTACAAATTGTGCTACTATGAATATGGGTGCACATATATCACTGTAACATGACCTTTTCAGTTTTTCTGGGAAAATACCCAGGAGGGGAGTAGCTGGGTTGAATGGAGCTTCCAGTGCTAGGCTTCTGAGAATTCTCCATACTAATTTCCATAGTGGTTTCACCATCTAAACTCCCACCAACAATGGAGCAGTGTTCCTTTTCCCCCATAGCCTTGGCAACATTTGTTATCAGTGGATTTCTTGATGGCAGCTATACTTTCAGGAGAGAGATGAAATCTCAATATTGTTTTAATTTGCATTTCTCGAATGACCAGTGACGTTGAACATTTCTTCATGTATTTATTTGCCATTTGTATATCTTTGTCTGAGAACTGAGTGTTCATCTCAGATGCCCATTTTTGGAGAGGGTCTTTGAATTTGGGTGGCTTGATGTTTTTCATTTCTCTATATATTCTTGATATAAGTACTTTGAAGGGTTGCTGGTTAAAATTCTTTCCCTTCTGTGGGTTTTCTTTTCACTATGTAGTGATTTATTTTGAAGTGCAGAAACTTTTCAATTATATGAGATCCCAATTGTTGATTCTCTGAAGCATTTCCCATGCAGTTTGCATTTTGTTCGTGAATTCTCTGCCTACCCCTATGTCTCCAAGATTTCTACCTACCCTATCTTCCAGTAGATTTAGTGTTTATGTTTTAATGTTTAGGTCTTTGATCCATTTAGACTTTAGTTTTGTGCATGGTGATAGGCATGGATCTATTTTCAGTCTTCTGCATGTGGAGAGCCAATTTTTCCAACACCATTTATTAAAGAGGCTATCTTTCTTCCAGTGAACGTGTTTAGCCCCTTTGTCAAATATCAGGTGGCTGAGTGTCTTTGTACCTATAGTTGCATCTTCTAATGTATTCCATCGGTCCTCAGGTCTATTTCTTTGCCAGTACCATGCTGATTTTATCACTGTGGCTTGGTAGTACAGTTTCAAGTCAGGACTTGAGATACCTCCTGCCTTGTGTTTATTGCCCGGAATTGCCTTTGCTATTCTAGGTTTTTTCCCCTTTTCAAATGAATTTTACGAGTGTTTTCTCTAGATCTGTGAGGTATGTTGATGGTATTTTGATTGGGATTGCATTAAATCTGTATAACAGTTTTGGGAGTATGGCCATTTTCACAACGTTGGTTCTTCCTAGCCAAGAGCAAGGAATATCCTTCCATTTGCTAATATCTTCTTCAATTTCCTTTTTTAGCGTAGTATAATTTTCAGCATATAGGTCTTTTACATTCTGAGTTAGGTTGATTCCTAAGTAATTCATTTTTTTAGATGTTATTGTGAAGGGCGATATTTCCATAATTTCTCTCTCAATGAGTTTCTTGTTTGTGTACAGGAATGCTATTGATTTTTGCACTTTGACTTTGTAGCCAGCTACACTGCTGAGTTTGTTTATTACCTCTAGCAGTCTTTCAGTTTAGTTTTTGGGTTCTTCTGTATAGAGTATCATGTCATCTGCAAATAGTGATAATTTAACTTCTTCCTTTCCTATCTTTATTCCTTTTATTTCTCTCTGTTTTCTGATTGCCCTGGATAGTGTTTTCAGAACTATATTGAAAAGGAGTGGTGATAGTGGACATCCTTGCCTTGTTTCTGATTTTAAAGTGAAAGCTTTCAGTTTTTGTCCATTTAGTATAATATTGGCTGTTGGTTTGTCATAGATGGTCTTTATAAGGTTGAGGTAGACATTTGTATTCTGAGTTTCTGAAGTGTTTTTATCATGAACATGTGTTGGACTTTGTTGAAAGCTTCTTCTCCATCTATTGAGATGACCATGTGGTTTTTGTTTTTGGCTCCGTTGATATGGTGTATCACATTTATTGATTTGTGTATGTTAAGCCATCCCAGCATTCCTGGAATTAACACCACTTGGTCATGATGCATAATCTTCTAGATGATTTGCTGCACTCTATTTGCCAGTATTTTATTGAGCATCTTTGCATCAGTGTTCCTTAGTGAGATTGGCCTATAGTTGTCCTTTTTGGTTGGGTCTTTCTCTGGTTTTGGTATGAGAGTTATGCTTGCCTCCAGGAATGATTTAAGAAGGACTGCTTTCTTTTCAGTTTCATTGAAGAGTTTAAGGAGTATTGGCATCAAATCTCCTCTAAATTTCTTGTAGAATTCAGCTGTGAATCCATCAGGACTTGGTATTTTCTTTGTTGGTAAGTTTTTTTTTATTATATTTTCAATTTCAGTAGCTGACATTGGATTATTCAAAATTGCTGTATCTTCTTGTTAAGCTTTGGTAGTTCATATGTTTCTAGAAATATGTCCATTTCCTCTGTGTTTTCCT
>PVJX010040349.1:0-15241 GCA_004027295.1 Dolichotis patagonum | reverse complement strand
CAAAAACCGAAACAAACCATTAAAGAATTTGAGAAGTAATGTCACTAGATCTTCTTTTAATTTCTTACAGAATTCAACATTAAATACATCAAGAACTGGATTGTTTTTTATTGGTAAGTTTTTAAGTACATATTCAGTTTCATTGATTAATTTAGAATTTTTGTTTGCTCTTGATTCAGCTTTGGTAAGTCATATGTTTTAAGGAATCTGCCCATTTTTTCCTGCTTTCCATCTTATTATAAAATAGGTTCTCAAACTAGGTATTGATGATCTTCTGGATATCTGCAAGGTCTATTACGATTTCACAGTTTTCATTCTGAATTGCATGGATTAGATTCTTTCCATTTAGGATGTTTAGCTGCAGGTTTATGAATTTTATTTAATCTTTCAAAAAAAAAGCTACTGCTGAATACATTGACTGTTTGTGTCAGTATTTCAGTTGCAGTTGCATTAGTTTATGCTCTGATCTTTATAATTCTCTTCACCATATGAGCTTTAGCTTGACTTGCTTTGTTTTTTACTAGCTTGAGATTAAACATAGACTATTTGAGTTCATTCTGTTTTTCTGAATTTGGTAGTATAAATCTTCCTCATAGGACTGCTTTTATTGCATTCCATAAGTTCTGGTATGTAATACTGGTGTTCATTTAATTGTAAAACTATCTAATTATTCTTTAATTTCATCGATAAATTCTTGGTTGTACAGGATGGGCTCATTTAATTTCCATGTGTTTATTCAGTTTTTGAGTCTTTTTTTCTGTTGATTTCTAATTTCATTTCATGGCCTGATAATATGTATGAGATAATCTCAATTCTTTTGCATTTACATAAGCATTTTCTATGAGCTAGTGTGTGTGTTCTACTTTGGGGAACATGCCATGTATATGGCATGGGTAACACTTTGTAGACATCTTCTAAATTCATTTCAAAAATTTTGTTCAGTTCTGATTATATTTTTTGGTGATTTTTTTGCCTTGTCTATCTGTATATTGTGACATTGGAGTATTGAGAGTCCTCCATTGCAATCATGGAAGGTCCTTTGTTACAACTGTGTTATTTGATTTTTCATGTCCATTATTATTTGTTTTATATAGCTGATTGTGCTGATATTTGATCCATATACATTTACAATTATTATCTCTTCCTTCTGTAGTTTTTCCTTAACAAGTAGTGATCTTCTTTGTCTCTCTTTTTTAAAATTTTATTTTAAAGAGAATAAAACAAAAGAGGACAGAACAAAGCAGATCAGAACAATGTAAGCAACACAGCACTTTACAACAAGACAATCGGGTATTAACAGTAGCTACCATAATGTCTATTTCTTTGAAATAGTTTAGCATACCTTCACACACAATAATATCAAACATAACAAAATAGTATAAAACCATTTAAGAGAATGAAAGTATTACAGGGCATTCTGAACCAAATAACAGAAAATGAACAATGGCTACTATAATATCTCCTTTTCCATAAAAATTATTTATACTGCCACATATATTAAAATCCAATAAGACATGACATGATAGAACCAATGGTAATAGAAGAACAAAAGCATGGTAGGACTTCAAAGCAAGATGATATTAAATAAGCAATGGCTGCCATAATGTTTTGTTTTCTTCAGAATAGCTGTTCATACCTTAACATATAATAAAATCAAACAAAACAGAATAAAACCATTTCAACTGATGAATGAAAACATTATAAGGCCTCAAAGCAATGTAATGGCGAACCATGATTACCATACAATCTTAATGTTCTCTTACCATTTCTTACACTATGGAGACTATACTGTGCTTATACGTGTGAGTTTGATTTATTTTGCTTATGACTATAGTCTCAAGTTGCATCCATTTATTTATAAATATCTCAGTGTGATCATTATTTATAGCTGAGTAGTACTTGCATACTTGTATTGTATAAAAATACCACAATTTTTTAAACTATTTCTCAGTTGATGTGCTTCGGTTGTTTCCAAGATCTGGCTATTACAAATTGGGCTGCTATAAATATGGGTGTACATATATCACTGTGGTATGATGTTTTCAGTTCTTTTGGGAATATGCCTAGAAGTGGAATAGAAGTGAGAAGTCAAATGGAACTTCCAATCCCAGGTTTTTGAGGAGTCTTCAGACTGACCTCCACAGTGGTTGCACCAGTCTACACTCCCACTAGCAGTGAAGAAGACTTCCTTTTCCCCTGCAGCCTCTTCAGCATTTGTTGTTGGTAGTTTTCTTTATCCTGGCCATTCTTTCTGGAGTGAGATGGAATCTCAGTGTGGTTTTAATTTGCATTGCTCTAATGACTAATGATGATGAACATTTTTTCATGTATTTATTTGCCATTCATATTTCTTCATCTGAGAACTGTGTATTTATCTTGGATGCCCATTTTTTGGATTGGCTCTTTGAATTTCGGAGGTCTGATATTTTTTAATTCTTTATAAGGTCTAAACAGAAGTCCTTTGTGTGAGGGACAGTCCACTAAGATGTTTTCCTACTATGTGGGTTTTCTTTTCACTATGTTGGAGATTTCTTTTGACATGCAGAAACTCTTTAATAAGACGTGATCCAAGGTATTGATTCTGAGAAGTATTTCCCGTGTGGTTTGATTCTTGTTTGTGAATTCTCTACCTACCCCTATGTCTTCCAGATTTTACATACTTTGTCTTCCAACAGATTTAGTGTTTCCATTTTAATACTTATATCTTTGATCCATTTAGATTTTAGTTTAGTATATGGTGATAGGCATGGTTTTAGTTTTAGTTCTAGGAATATGGATAGCAAATTTTTCCAGCACCATTTATTAAAGAGACTATCGTTCTTCCAGTGAACATGTTTGGCCCTTTTATCAAAGATCAGGTGGTTGAGTGTGTTTGTGGTTGTAGTTGTATCTTCCAATCTATTCCGTTGATCTTCAGATCTGTTTTTATTCAGTACCATGTTGAATTTATGACAGTAGCTTTGTAGTATAATTTCAAGTCAGGGATTGTGATGCCTCCTGCCTTGCCTTTGCTGCTTAGAAATGCCTTTGCTATTCTAGGTCTCTTCTGGTTCCAGATGAATTTTAGGAGTGGTTTCTCTAGATCTATGAGATATGTTAGTGATATTTTCATTGGAATTGCATTGAATATTGATTTTGGGAGAATCACCATTTTCACAATATTTATTCTTCCAATCTATGAACAAGGAATGTCTTTCCATTTTCTGAGGTCCTCTTCAATTTCTTTTTTCAGGGTTTTGTAATTTTCTCTGTATAGCTCTTTTGCTTCTTTTGTTAGATTAATTCCTAAGTATTTCAGATTTTTGGATGCTAGTTTGAAAGGTGTGGCTTCTCTTATTTCTCTCTCAGGGATTTTGTTGTCAGTGTATAGGAATGGTATTGATATTTGAGTATTGACTTGGTATCCAGATACATTGCTGAATTTATTTATTATATCTAGGAGTCTTTCAGTGGAGTTTGGGGGTCTTCTATGTAGAGTATCATGTCATCTGCAAATAATGATAATTTAACTTCCTCTTTTCCTATCTTCACTTTTCTATTTCTCTCTCTTGTCTAATTGCTCTAGCTAGTATTTCCAGTATTATGTTGAATAGGAGTGGTGATAAGGGACATCCTTGTCTTGTGCCTGATTTTAAAGTAAAGGCTTTCAATTTTTGGCCATTTAATATGATGCTGCCTATTGGTTTGTCGTAGATGGCCTTTATCATATTGAAGTAAAGATCATCTATTTCAATTCTGTGTAAGGTTCTTATCATGAATGAGTGTTGGACTTTATCAGAAGCTTTTTCTGCATCTATAGAGATTATCATGTGATTCTTACTTTTGGCTCAATTGAAATGGTGGATTACATTTATTGATTTACATATGTTGAACCATCCCTGCATTCCTGGGATGAATCCCACTTGGTCGTGGTGTATAATCTTCTTGATGATTTGCTACATCCTGTTTGCCAATATTTTATTGAGGATTTTTGTGTGTATGTTCACATAGGGAGATTGGCCTATAGTTCTCTTTTTTAGTTGAGTCTTTCTCAGGTTTTGGTACTAAAGTAATATTTGCTTCTTGGAATGAGT
Source organism: Dolichotis patagonum (assembly GCA_004027295.1). Classification (NCBI taxonomy): domain Eukaryota; kingdom Metazoa; phylum Chordata; class Mammalia; order Rodentia; family Caviidae; genus Dolichotis; species Dolichotis patagonum. The sequence goes on along the minus strand of PVJX010040349.1, from coordinate 11,168 downwards.
TAGGAAGAATTAGTTCCCTTTCAATTTCATTGAAGAGTTAAGGAGTGTTGGCATTAAGTCTTCTTTGTATTTCTTGTAGAATTCTGCAGTGTATCCATCTGGGCCTGGGCTCTTCTTTGTTGGTAAGGATTTAATTACATTTTCAATTTCATTAATAGAAATTGGGTTATTCAGCAGTTTTACATCTCTTTGACCCAGCTTTGTTATTTCACATTTCTAGGAATCTGTCCATTTCTTCTGTGTTATCAAACCTATAAAAGTAGAGGTTTTCAAAATAGGTGTTCATGATCTTCTGTATTTCCACCGAGTCTGTAGTAATTTCACCTTTTTCATTCCTTATTGCATGAATTTGAGTGTTTTCTTTCCTTTTTAAAATAAGTTTGGCTAGGGGCTTGTCAGTTTTATTTATTCTTTCAAGAACCAACTCTTTGATTCACTGATTCTTTGTATTGTTTTCTTCATCTGTATTGCATTAATTTCTGCTCTGAACTTTATAATTTCCTCCCTTCTTTTGGCTTTGGACTTGGCTTGCTTTTCTTTTTCTAAATGTTTGAGGTGTAGTATCAGGTTGTTTATTTGTGTTAGTTCTGTTTTCCTGATGCGGGAACTCAGTGCAATAAATTTAGCTCTGAGTACTGCTTTCATGGCATCCCACAGATTCTGGTAAGTTGTATTTGCATTTTAGTTTGCTTGTAGATATTGTTTAATTTCTTCTTGAATTTCCTCTGTAACCCACTGATTGCTCAAGAGTGTATTATTCAATTTCCATGTGTTTGTTGGGGTTTTTGCCATTTATTTTATCATTAATTTCTAATTTCATGGCACTATGATCCAATAACATGCATGGGATAATTTCAGTTCTTTTTCATTTACTTAAATATGGTCTGTGGCCTAGTATATGTTCTATTTCAGAGAATGTCACATGTACTGCTGAAAAGAATGTATATTCTGATGTTGTTGGATGGAACACTTCGTATACGTCTATGAAGTCCATTTGTTCACAGGTGTGATTCAGTTCTGTTATTTCTTTGCTGATTTTCTGTCTAGTTGATCTGTCCGTTTGTGTCAATGGCGTGTTAAAGTCCCTTGTTATAATTGTGTTATGGCTTATTTGATTTTTTATTTCTTTATTTTATTTTATAGTTGCTTTGTATAGCTGGGTGCTCTGGGATTTGGTGCATATATATTTAAGATTGTTATCTCTTCCTCTTGAAGTTTTCTCCTAACTACTATGTAGTGACCTTCTTTATCTCTTTGGATCATTCTTGGTTTGAAGTTCACATCGTCTGCTAACAAAATAGCTACCCCTGCTTTTTTGGGGGGGTTCCTGTTGCATGAAATATTGTTTTCCATTGTTTGACTTTCAGTCTATGAGTTTCCTTTTGGGTTAGATGGGTTTCTTGTAGACAGCATCTGGTTGGATGTTGTTTCTTGATCCATTTTGCCAGTCTGTTTCTTTTAATTGGTGAATTGAGGCCATTTACATTAATGGTTATAACTCTTATATACTGGTTTATTGTTGACATGTTATCTTAATGCTGTTGTATCTTTACTCTGTTTAATTGTCTGCCTTGCTTAGTGGTTTTTTCCTATGTGTATCTAGAATGTCTTTCAGCATTCTTTGTAGGGTTGGTTTGGTGTTCATGAAGTTTTTCAGCTGTTCTTTGTCATGGAAGTATCTTATTTCTCCATCCATTTTGAAGGACAGTTTTGCAGGGTACATCAGTCTGGGTTGGATGTTGTTCTCCTTTAGGATCTGAAATACTTCACTCCATGCTCTTCTTGAGTTCATTGTTTGTGCTTAGAAGTCTGCTGTGATTCTGATAGCTTTTCCTTTATAGGTTATCTGTGTTTCCTCCTGAACAGCTTTTAATATTCTTTTCATATGTTGGATTTCTGGGATGTTGATTATTATATATTTGGGTGAAGTTTTATTTTGGTTATGGCTATTTGGAATTCTATATGCTTCACTAATCCATAAGTCAGTTTCCATTCTCATGTTTGGGAAATTTTCAGCTATTACTTCTGTCAATAGCCTCTTGATATCATTTAGGCTGTCCCCTTCTTTTTCATTTATCCCTATTAATCTTATGTTATTTTTCTTTACATCACTTGCAGCTATTGAATTGTTATTTCTTGATTCCTTGGTATTTTTAAAAGATCTTTCCTTTCCTATTCACTAGCTGCAATCTTATCTTTGATGTCTGGAATTCTATCTTCACTTTCATTGAGGCAGTTTTGCCAACTTTCAATAGAATTTTTGATTTCCTGTATCTCTTTGAATCTACTTCATGCATTCTGTTTGTTTCTTATAGTGTTCATTCAGGGGTTCTATCTATTTGCTTTGTTCCTCTAATTTTTAAACTGTGTCTTCTTTAGATGTATTCAGTATTTCTTTTACTACTTTTATCATTTCTTCTTGTACCTGGAAGATTATTTCTGATTTTAGTTTCTCTATAGCTTCCCCAAGTTGCTTTTGTATTTCAGTTGATATCATTTCAGTCATTTCAGGTGTATGGCTTCTATTTTCTTCTATTTACATGGCTCCTAGGCTTTCTTGGGATGGGCTGGAGATTTGAGATTGCATTTTGGTCCTTGGTCTTGTAATTTTCCTATATTTATGTGTTTCCAATGATGTTCCAAAGCTTCCCCCAGATGTGTTGGAAATCACCTCATGTGTCCTCAGCTCCTGGGACTGAATGAAGGTCTTTGAGCTTGGCCCAGTCAGTCTTGCAGGACCTTCTGAGCCTAGTCCAGTGTTTCAGGGATCTGGGCAGGAACTCAGTCACCTGGAGCGATGGTCTCAAACTTTCCCTGAGCCAGTGCCAGTGGACTGAAAGTCCCCTTGCACAGCCCCGGCCTCTTGGACTGAAGAAAGGCCACTGGGCACGGTCCACTCAGGCCTGCAAAACCTCCAGAGCCAATTCCAGTGTCCTAGGGAGCTGTCTTGGCACTCAACTGCTGGGAGTGATGGTCTCAAACTTCCCAGGCCAGCACCGGCATGCTGGCACTCATCTCGCATGGCCCTGACTCCCTCGCAGAGCGTTGACTCCGTGGATTCTTCTTTGTCTCTCTTGATCAGTCTTGCCTTGAAATCTATTTTGTCTGCAAATAGAATTGCTACCCTTGCTTTTTTTATGGGTTCTTGTCATGTGAAATATTGTTTTCCATGCTTTGAGTTTTATTTTATAAATTTCTTTTTGAGTTAAATGCTTATTGTATGCAGTATACTGTTGGAGCTTGTTTCTTGATCCATTCTGCCAGTCTGTTTGTTTGTTTTTGATTGGAGAATTGAGACCATATATACTGATGGTTATAACTGATATATATTGGCTTATCCATGTCATATCATTTCCTGTTGATGATTCCCTGTTGCTTGCTTTGTCTGCTGGCTTTTTTCAATTTGTGTTCCTGGAGTTGTGCTCTTCATTATCTCTCTAAAATATCCTTCAGAACATTTTACAGAACTGGTTTTGTGGTCATGAATTTTTTCAGTTGTTCTTTGATAGTTTCATAAGGTATACCAATCTGGGTTTGAGATTGTTTTCTTTCAGGATTTGAAATACTTCCCTCCAAACTCTCCTGGATTCAACAATTTATGTTGAGAAATCTGCTGTGATTCTGGTGGGATTCCTTTGTAGATAATCTATTTCTATTTTCTAACAGCTTCTAATACTCTGTTTTTGTGTTGAATTTCTGGAATCTTGATCATTGTAATCCCTGGTGTAGATTTATTGTTTGTCATGGCTAATTGGAGTTTTATATGCCTCACATTTCTGTGTGTCACAGTATTTCTCAATGCTTAGAAAATTTTCTGCCATTAGTTCTGTGAAAATGTTTTTTTTTATGGCATTTCATTGCTTCCTATTTTCTCATTGATTCTGATCAACCTTACTTTATTCTTGTTTAGATGATCTTGCAGTTGTTGGATTGATTTTTCATGGTCCCTTGCTATTTTTAAGAGTATTTCTTTTTGGGTTCACTAATTGCAATTATGTCTTGAGATCTGGAATTCATTCTGTCTTCATGTTGGTTCAACTGAGTACACTTTTAATGGAATTTTTAATTTCCTGGACATCTGTTTGAATAAGTTTCAGGGATTCCAGTTATTTCCTGTATTGGTTTCCATCATTTTCATAAACTCTTCTATTTTTTTTAAAATCTGTATTTGCTCTAAATTCACTGAGCAAGTCCTTCATTTTGATCTTAATCCCTTTTTTTAACCTGAGAATTTATTTCTTATCCAGTTTTCTCTGGTGCCTCATTCATCATTTTTTTCCTACCGCTACCATTTTGGAAAACTTATTCTTATTTTGATTTTCTTATTCTGACTTTTCAGAAAAATCAGATTTTTCTTATTCTGATTTTTCAGAAAACTTATTCTGATTTTTCTCTATCTTTTTTTCCCCCTGGACTTGTCCTTGGTGGGATGGAGGTCTGGGCTTGCATTTTGCTCATGCATCTTGTCATTTTCTATTTTTTTTTTAATTTTAATTTGTTTTCTGTGTTAACATTCATAAATTTGTAAAGATAGATATCTTTATCACTTGTATTGAACCTTCCCTAGGGCCATGGTTTATGTCAGTGGCCCCCAAGCCTCATGCAATTATTCATTTGTGATTATTTCATTGTCTAGCACTTGGATTGGTAGTATGAGCGCTATACCTGCCGAGGGGTGGAGCCAGGATATGATGTAGTGGCCAGAAGAAGGTGTGTCTGTCTCTCTCACTTGCCAATTTAGGCTTTGCTGTTTGCATCCACCATGAATGGTGGCCCACCATGCCACACTGCCTTGGAGCCAGCTGAGTATGTATTGAAACCCTCAAGAATTGAAAGAAATAAACTTTCCTTCCTAATTTGGGGCTTCAGGTATTTTGTCTCAGAAATGAGTAAAAAGTAACTAATACACCTAGGAAATGTTTATTCTTCAGAGATGTTTTTTAGGTATAGCTGCTCTAGGCCTTTATGTCTGCCGCAAGATCCTGCCTTCTCAATTTATTAGGGATGAGAAGTTGCTATCAATTTGGTTTAGCACCCAATATTTTGGTACTGAACTATGGTGATGATTATGAACCCAAACAATTGCAGTGTTGTCTTAAAAGAGGGAATAACTGATTATAACACGTATGACCACCGTGGCTAACATAGCACAAAATCTAACATAAGCTAAGAATTTGTATGTAATTTTGCCTTGGCAGGGAAGATTTAAGAGGGACAGGAAACAAAATAGAAAGATTAATGAAGAGAAATATAGTAGAAGCACGGATGGAAGACAGAAGATAAACACCTGTGAGAAACTGGAGAAGAGAACAGGACACAAAGAATGAAGGAGAAAACAAAAGAGTATCGAAGTAGACCAGAAAGGCTAGCAACAATATTCACTTACATGAGCATATTAAAATCCCAGAAAGATAGTTAAGGGAATAGAACAAAAAGATGAGCAGAATACTCAATAAAGTGAAAACCTATAAATTGTTTCCCAAAAAATAGAAAAAGGAAAAAGAAACAATTTTAAAAAAAGAAAAGAAGAAAAACAATCAAATTCCTCTGATTCCCTCAGTTCTGTGATAGTGTTTAAGTCAAAGCCCAAAACTGTGCTGGGTTACAATACCAAGTCTTCAGTAGGATTAATGCTGGATGCAGGGCTGATCTTGGCCTCAATGTAGGGGCTGCGGCTTGAGTTTTTAGCTGGGAACTCTCTTTATGTCCCTTTGTGGCCCACTCATGTCTCCTTTCTCTGTCTCTGTTTTGCTCTCAGTTGCTGAGGTGCCTCAGGTAGAGGCAGCCAGATCCTGCTCTCAGTTGTCTATACCTTTGGCCCCTCCTGGTCTGTGCCTGGCTTCCTCTGTTCCACTCCTATGTCTCTGTTCTCTCCCGCTGTTGGTTGCAGGGTGATGGGAGTGCTTCAGTTCACTCACTGACTTTGCTGCTGCCACGGAGACAGCCCAAAGCTGCTCAGTCTTGCTTCTCTCTGCTCTCTAGTGGGGGTATTGCTGACTTTCCAGTCATTGCCCCACCATGGCCCAAGGCTGCTTAAGTCTTGTGTCCACCCCCTTGTCTAACATTCCTGGTCACAGGGTCGTGCTATTCTGCTCACTACCTTCACTGTCACTGATGTGGTCTCCAACTTTGTTTTCTCTAAATATTCCAATTAGCTGCTATGGTGCATGGAGGAAGAAGAAGGAGGAGATGGTGGTGGAGGAGCAGGAGGAGGAGAAAAGGAAGAAAAAGAAGAAGGTGGAGGAAGAAGAGAAGGAGAAGGAGGAAGAGGAGGATGAAGAGGAGGAGAAGGAGGAGGAAAAGGAGGAGGAAAAGGAGGAGGAGAAACTGATGGCCCCTTGGGAGAGGAAGCAGTTTCCTGGTCATGTGCCCCTGTGTCCCTGTGTGTATCATGGAAATGTGTGACCAGGCTGTAGTGTCTTCCGTTTGGAGGAAGGAAAAAGAGGCAAAGTCCTTTGTATCCCAAATCTATCTCATGTGGCTTGAGTTTGCCATGCTATTACAGTCCACAAGTATTCGGGAACTTCCCAGAATGGGAATACCTACCAAACAGAGGCTCAGTCCCACAGGCAGTCCTGTGTCTGCCTCATTGCTTTGTAGGTCCTATGTCTATGTTTTATTTGATATATAAGTCACTTATTTCAGATTCTACTGTAATAAATTTTTAAAAATTTAAACATGCATTGTATTTTTTGATCATGCCTCATATAGCAATTTAACTCCTGACCACTAAAAAAGACCACACATGGTCCATTATACTTTTTACACCAGTTGAATTATGATAATCCAGCAAAGAATTTGAAATCACTGGGGACTGGCTGAAATATGGGTTGAAAAGTGACTGTGTGTCTGGTTCAGTGTGAGAAGAGTAGCACTCAGGATAACTGACTTCCAGAGAACTCATGTGCTGTATAATTGCAGGATAAAAATAAATGCTTACTGTAATCTAGTGTAATTTTTGATTTCTTCGAAATAAAGCCTTACTTATACTGAAAGCACTATCTTAAATTATTGTTGCCATAGGAAAAAACCTATTATATAAAGTACTGGATTAAATGGGAGCAGGGAAACTGGTACCAGAGGCTGTGAAGCTGGTGAGTAGTAGTGAACATGCTAACATGCAACTAGGAAAGTTTTGTAATGGTACAACTCTTCCCTGAGCTAACTTGGAAAGCAGACTACACAGACTGTGTAGCTCTAGGGGAGTGATTAAAAAAGGTGAGCACTTGTGTTTGCAGTTATTGGCCTCCTTTGTCATATTACAAGAAAATGATGAGGTCAGTCTTGCTGATCTGTAGTCAAGCAAAAGAAATTTAGAGAATACATACATTTGGGGAAATAAAAATTTGGAAAATTTTTAAAATTTCTAGATCTAACTAATCAAAGGCAGATTGGAAAAATGTGTTAGGCATGGAAAGTATTGTAAAGTTTCCACATTGAAAAGAATGAATCCTTTCTGTGAGTTGCAGCTCATATGGAACTTTAGACAAGGCTTCTGTCATCTCCGATAGCCACAGTAGTTGTCACCGCGCTGAAATTGCAGTGCTGTCTCAGTGACACTGACCTGTCATGCTCTTGCACTTATTCAAGTTCTTGTCACATTTGCAGCTCCTTCCTTTATGAAAAATTAAACTCAAGCACTTTTTTCTAGCCATACCCTTTTTACCCTTTCTAGTTGCTTTCTCCTGTTCTGGCTACATGTCAAACTCTTTGGGATTCTTGCTCATTGATCTTTCTAATTCTCTAATTCATTACCTTCTTTCTACCCTAGACTCATAGATCTACCTTTACCTCCATCCTTTCTTACTTCTGTCTTTTTGTTTCACGTATCCTGAAACACCAAACCCTAGATGAATTTAATTATCTACTTCACAAATACCCTGCCACATGCAGAATTCTCAGTCTTCATGTGTAATCATGTATAATATCATTTTAAAAAGTTATTGAATTGGCATAAAATGTAAATTGAGATCTCAGTATTATCAAGTAATTATGCTTGGTGTTTTACAGTCTCATTTTCCTCACCTTCACGTGTCAATTTATCTGTAATTTTTCTGTGAGTAGGTGCTACTCTAGTTGTTCTCTAGTTTTGGCATTCATGTAACTTCCATGATTCCCCTTGGCTACTTTGTTGGCTTCCTTCATGGGGTCATTCCACTTTTACTCTGCAATGTCAATGTACTGTTGAAAGTTGAGATTCTTTCTAAAACTACTCAAGCTTGCTCTTATTTTAGATAAACATGACAAAGGCAACACCATCTATTTCTATAAATTCAATTATCATTTATATATGGAATGTATGGTGGCAAAAATAATCATGATTCCATTACTAATGGAGTTTCACAAATGACAAACTTTAGCTTTATTACCATACAAATATATAAAGCATTACAAGTCAGATGAATATTATGAATGAGACAACACTAAAATGACATAGTTTAAATTAGAGGAAGCAGGAAAAGATATCTGGAGAAAGAAAAATTTGAGTGACATGTGAATTAAGTGTAACTTACAGGTTAAAAGGAGAGGAGAAGCGTATTAGCAAAAGCCTTATGACCTCGTGGACAAGGTATGGGGGCCAGTAGAATGGTGTGAGATGGACTTGACAGAATATACGGGGTTGATTGGGGCCTAGAGCATCTCATTTAATGAGTTTTGTTTTTGTTGTTTGAAGTGGAGAGCTTTTGAGGTATTTTAACCATGGATGTGATATGATTCCATTTATGTCTCAGAATGATTAGTCTGTTTGCAATGACGACATCAAGTTATACTGGGGCAAAGTGGACCAGTTAGGTGGTTGTCTCAATTGTGTGGGGGGAAAATTATGGTAACTTGGATGAGAGTGATATCTTTGTGAAATGGAGGGAAGTAGATAGATTCAACTGATACTTGGGAAGAAAAATTGAAAAGATCTATTTGGAAAGGTAGGAGAAGTGTTTGGAAGAACCCAAGCTGTCTGGTTTGCACAATTTGGAGCAAGGTGGACTGGAGGTAACTCTTACACCCTTAGTCATTCCTTCCTCAGTGTTCACATTGACCCTGGCACTGGCTCTCCATCTCCCAGACTTCAAGTTTTTTCTCCTGCATTGGTCAGAATGCCCTCTAAACCAAAAAAGCTAATTATTTATGCCTCTAGGCTTCATGATAAAGCTCAAATTAGTCATCATGTCCTCAGACAAAATTCTGTCCTAATGTGATCTTTTTACATCTTCCAAAACTTATTTCTTGCCTCATTCTACTTGTCACTATAAGCAATAAATTCATTGAACTGTTTGGGTGATTCAGGTTCTCTATGGCTCTAGGATTTGCACATGACATTCTGTGTGCTGAGAGGACACTACTACTTCATAGCTTACCTTTCCTAAATAATTGTCATTCATCCTTCAAGAGTCAGCCTGTACTTCCTGACCCCAGGGAGTCCACTTCTAAAGTCCCTCATTTGGAACCCTGGACATAGTGTCCTAACTTGCCCTGTACTCTACATTTACATTGAGTCAAATATTTCCTAATCTTTTTGTGATTATTATTTATCTCTACCTTCCTGGATTATATACACTTTGAAGGTAGAAGTCATAATCTGATCATTCTACACTCTAGTACTGTAACTCCCCACCAACAAGTTTTGAAGGAAACATTACATTCATGAATAAGTGGATGATGAGAACTTAAATTGTATAATAAGGAATTTAATTTTCATGCTTTGCACATTAGAGGCATTCCTTTAATAACAGACAAGTTTGATAATTTTTAAAGCTTTTTTTGATATCCTGTTATAATGCCAACTTACTGACTATTTTTGCAGAGTATTTTTTGTACATTTTTTTCAACAGATCATATGTCTAAAATTATTTTTTGTGAATATGTTACCATGGGGAAATATTTGTATTTTATTAATAATAAATGTAAAATACTATATAATTATTGATGTAATAAGTCATTGATTATTGAACAGGTTATTGATTATTCCAATACTACATGTACTAATTTAATTCTCACTACAATGCCATATTTTAGGGGATATTATTAATGCCCCATTTTGTGTATGAGGAGATGAGAAACTTGTCCAAGGTCACACAGTTAGTAGATTCCAAAGTCAGAATTTGAATCCAAGCATACTCTCTTGCTCTCCTCAGAATCTGTGCTCTTATCTGCTGTGTATACTACCTCGAAAACACAAGTATGGTGTGAAATCCCCTGGAGATTTTTTTTGATATTGGACTTAGAAGAGTGCACAGAAAACCCATAGAATATTACATAATAGCACTGCAAATGTTCTCCAAGATGATATTTGGTAATTTTCTTTTGTGATTACATTCATTTCAAATATTTCCATAGTGTTTAAATATACTCTCAGTATAAGAGCAAAAAGCATCTAATACCAGAATAAATGAGTGTATTAGTCATTTTCCCACACCTAGTGCAAAATATTTGATAACTGCAACTTAGAGTCTTACCATTTTCAAACCAAGTTGGCTGCCTCCAGGGCAGAAACAGCACAGTGGAAGGACACAGATGATCATCTCACAGAGGCCAGGAAGCAGAGAAAGACAGCAACAGTCAGGGACAAGAATCATCCTCCAAGGTCATACTCCAGTGACTGTCCTCTAACCAGGCCACACCTCCTAAAAGCATGATAACATTAAAGGCACCATCAACAGATTAATAGCTGATGAGCATTACACCCCATGATCACGTCACCTTGTAAACAATGAGACTTTTGAGGGATATTGGAGTTCTAAACAATAACTATGAGTAAAGCACATGTGAAAATGAAGGGAAGGAAAAGAGAGGTAAAGGGATCCATGTATAAAATCCTAATTCCTTTATACGCTAGACATCAATGCATGTAGTATGAAGAGCTATGTGTCTCTAGCTTTTATATTAAAGGAAACACATTGATAACATGAAGGTGTGATTATCACTTTTTGTATTTCTCAAGGCCTATGTTCCACTGCTATTTTTCAGGCTGTATAAAGTGAGTAGGGAAAGTGCCTGAGGGATGCCTTTTTCCTTTGGAATATAATTTTTGTCTGGTCATTATTATGTGTCAATTATATATGAGTACCATCGAAAAGCAGTAGGTAGGTCAGTAAGAATCAATGACTAATGATAATTTCTATCCCAATTACTTAGTTATTTTCTAAATACTAGAAAAATGAGCAAGGAAG
>PVJX010040348.1:0-15257 GCA_004027295.1 Dolichotis patagonum | reverse complement strand
GATAGTATATAACATTATTTGTATTATTTGATCAAGAAATTCTGTTAAAAATTATTAAAAACATTTTTATGCAGAAAGATATACACTGAAAGATTTATAGCTACATAAATATGGAAAGAATTAGCATGATCAAATATAAGAAAAAGAATAAATTAATGATGAATAGTCATGAAATGGAATATTATATGAAGTGTGCAAAATTTTTGATAACATGTACATTTACTTTTATGATGTTGAACAACAGAAATATATAATCAGGCATGTGTGAACATCATACTGTCTCCCTAGTATAAGAAGCTGAAAATGTAAATAAGATCCAAAATGTACAATACATATTGTGAAATGGGAAGAAACTGTTCAAAAAGAAAGATAAACTGGAATATGAGAAGGAAGAAAAAAAAGAAGGGAAAAGGAAAAAATATATTTACACACAAAATAGTTAAGATAGTTATACTACAAATTGCTCCTAGTTCATTGAAAACACAGGTTTGTGCCTATATTGTTTGATCAATTTTATGCCTATATATTGTAATATGATCAACTACTTTGAAGATAACAATATGCAATGTACTAACCATTGTTACTCTCTTACAATCTTGTTTTAAAATTTTGTATCATTGTTTTTTTCCCACTAAAATAAAACAAATCTATATAACCAGGGTTACTGAAACTTCCAGGATTAACTTTGGGAGTACTCCTTCCCTTTTGGTTTCATTAAAGAGTTTAAGGCGTATTCAGGGACTTAGAACTTCCTGAAGTATTTGCAGAACTCAACAGTGAACTGGTATGGACCTGGGGATACTCTGGGTTGGTAGTTTATTATAGCTTTGATTTCACTGTCTGTTATTGCACTATTCAGAGTTTTTAAATTTTCTTAGTTCAATTTTGTTAATATATAAGTATCTAGAAATCTATCCATTTCTTTTGAATTCTCCAATATTTTGGCATACAGGTTACAAAGTAGTAGTTAATTCTTTTTTTTGATTTGGGTAGTGTCTGTAGTGATTTCATATTTTTCATTTCCAGTTGCATTGACTTGGGTCTTTTTTGGTTTAGAATGGCTAAGGGTATGTATATTTTATTTTTTTAAAGAATCAAACTAGCTTTATTAATTCTTTTTATTTTTATTTTTTATCTCAATTTGATTTCTGCTCTGATCTTTATAATTTCCTTCCTTTTATTAGTGTTCATATTGTTCTTGTTTTTCTAGGATTTTGAGATGCATTTTTAGTTTTTTTGAGCTCACTCTGTTTTTCTGATGTGGGCATTCACAGTATTGCTTTCATTGTGTTCCATAAGTTCTGGTAAGTTGTTCTGGCATTTTATTTAGATCCAAAAACTGTCTTATTTTTTCATTGATTCTGTATTCTATTGTTTATTTGATAGTGTATTTTTTATTTTCCATGAATTTGCATAATTTTTGCTATTTCTTTTGTCACTGATTTCTAACTTCATTGTGCTATTGTCTGCTAATATGCATAGTGTAATTTCAATTCTTTTACATTTACCTAAGGCTGATTTATTGGCTAAGATGTGGTCTATTTTGGATAAAGTTCTAAGTGCTGCTGAAAAGAATATGTGTTCTGTGGTTACATAGAACAGTCTACTTATGTATTATATCCATTTGTTTGAGATTCTCTTCAACTCATATTTCTTGATTTTTGTCCAGTTGATTTTTCTATTTGTAATAGTGTAGTTTTTAGTTTTTCACACTGCAATTATGTTTACATCCATCTGATCTTTTATGTGTAGTAGTATTTGTTTTATGAAGTTGAATGCATCATTATTTGATGCACATGTTAATAATTGTTATCTTTTATTGATGGATTTTTCTTGTAATCATAATGTAGTGGGCTTCTTTGCCTATTTTGATCAGTTTTGGCTTAAAATGCACTTTGTCTGAATACTAAGGTGCCTTGGTTCTTGAATACTTTTGTTTTAAAACAATTTGCTTTGCAAACAAACATTTGGCAAAATTTTGTTCGAGTTAGCAAACTCTGCATTGGGTGACAAACATGACATATCTTTCATGCAGAACTGTGGCTGTCTTTTCTGAAATGGTAGAACAAGTTAAGTTCATGAACTAAGTTACCATTGTGTAAGATAGACACATCTGCTGTTTCGAAGATTCTTGTCACATGCAATATTGTTCTCCATCCTTTGATTTTTAGTATATGAGTTCCTTTTGGGTTAAATGTGCTTTCCATATACAAGATACTGTTGAATTTTATTTCTTGGTCCATTCTGCTAGTCTTAGTCTTTTGATTGGAGAACTGAGACCATTTACACTGAGAATTATTAATTATATATATTGATTTATTCTTGTCAGTGCTTTATTTTCCAGTTGTTGATTCTATTGTTCCCTTATACTTAACTGCTAACTCTACCTGGTATATTAATTCTGGAAGACAATATGTCACTATTTTACTCTTTGTTTCTATGGTGTACTTGAGAATTTTGTGGTTTAATAGTCATCAGTTTCATTGGTGCTTTTTATCATAAAAGTATATTTCTCTGTCAAGTATGGAAAACACTGTTACGGTCTGTGTCTGGATGTCCCCTCCAAAGCCTCATGAGTCATGGGGGTGGGCTTTTTAGAAGTGACTGAACCTAGGGTTTGTGATTGTCTAGTTCTGGGATTGGGGGTATAAGCGCTACACCTGTCTTAGGGCAGATAGCTTGCATGCAATATAAGGGAGGAAAGGGCTTGTTTCTCCCTTTTTTCTTGTTGCTTTTGTTGTCTTCTGCTGCCTTAAGCTGTTGCCCTTCTGCCATGTGCCACCCTGCCTTGCTGCCTTCTATGGACTGAAATCTCTACAAATTGTGAACTAAATAAATCTTTCCTCCTTTGGCTTTGGGTATTGGGTATTTTATCTCAGCAACAATAGAAAAGAAATGAAGACAGATGCTTTAGGATGATAGGTCAGCCAGGGTTGGAAACTGTATTCTTTTATGACTTGAAACACTTTACTGCAAGCTCTCCTGCCCTTTAAATTTTGTGTTGAGAAGTCTGCTGCAATTCTAATGGGATTTTCTTTGTAAGTAATATTTTTTTGCTTTTCTCTAACTGCTTTTAAGATTTACTATTGTGTTGAACTTCTGAAATTTTGAGTATGATGTGTCATGGGGAAATTCTTCCTGATCTTTTTGGGGTTTTATAACTCTCACTTATCTGGATGCTAAATTTTTTACCTTACTTGGAAAACTTTCAGCTTTTATTTCAGTAAACAGGGTTTTTATATCTTTATTGTTACCATGATTTTTCACTTAATCTTATGTTAGTCTTATTTGCATCATCTGGGAACTGTTGGATTCAATTTCATGATCGTGTGTTGTTTTTATGATGTCTTTCATTAATTAGTCACTGATGACAACCTTGTCTTCTAGTTCTGAAACTGTCCTCACACCAGTCATTTCTGCTGCCATGACTTTCAAAATAATTTTTAATTCCCTGATTTAGAATGTTTTATGAACTCTTTTCAGAATTCTTTTCTGTGTTGATCATGCATGTTTTGCATCATTTTATTCAGCTCGTCTGTCTTTTATTACTGCTTTCTTTAGACTTGATGATGATTTTAATTGGGCCAATATCTTATTACTTGTATCTTCTGTGATCTTGCCAATTACCTTATTGGGCTGTTTTATTGTCTCCTCTGATGTTATTTCAAATAATTTGGGTGTGAAACTATTGGTTTCCTCCCTTTAATCCCCTATGGATCAGATTCGGGAAAGTTGGGCATTCGGGTAGGTAGTTTTTTGGCTTTTCTTTTCATGTTTCTATTTTAGTTAACTTGTTTTGTGTTGAGGCTTGTGAGAGTATTGTTATGGAAAGATGTTTCTGCTGTAGTATAGAGGCTTCATCAGTTAATGTCCACTTTTAAGTGGTACTCTCTCAGTCTGGCTAGCTACTGGTGTTTGCTTCTGTTTATAATGTCAAATCACCTCTATTTACATAGACCATGATAGATGGTCACAGCATTTTAGTCCAGTCAATAGTTTTTCCAGAATGGGGTAGAGTACTGTTAATGACCCCTTAGCAAACTCAATATTGGTAGCACAAGAAAACCAATTAATAGCAATAGCTATGACACTTTGGCTATAATGTTAAAATCAGCATCAGTTATAGCATTAAGTACTAACTGAATATTGTAAAATCTAATGAACAAAAAAGTACCAGACTTGTTCATAGGAAAGAGATGAATAATTACACTATAAATACTAAGATAAACCAAATGTTGTTCTTCTATGGACCTACAGTAAATAACTACTAAATGAGAAACCTTGCCTTAACTAACAATAGCACAATATTATTCAACAGCAATAGTGTAAAGTTAACTATCTATAGCTTCATAAAGCTTAGTAATTATTTTAGTAAAAGTGAGAGTTAAAAATGAAAAAACATCAATACTTGAGAAATACATTGATAGAATATGAGAAGGAAGAAAGAAAGTATGATAGGGGCCTCATTAAGGCAAGAAAATTAAATTGTAGAGAACAGTCACTGAAAAGAACAAACAAGAAAAAGAAAAGACAAACTGAGATGTAGGGAGCAGCATGATAACCTCACTGCTGCCACCCCATCCTGCCCTCCTGTGGGCATTTGGTGTGTCTGCCTACATTACCCATGATCTTCTCTGCCTGGCCGGACATGACTGCGACCTATCCGGCCTCTTCACAACATCTCTGCCTGATGACGACAATTTCCTGCCCTCACCCTATATAAACCATGTTCACTTCCTCAATAAACGAGACTTGATTGGAACTGCTCAACTTGTCTCCATCTCTCTTTCCTCTTGCCCTGCCCGCCATCCCTGTTCCCCCTCCAGGTGAGACCCACGGACTGATCTGCGGGCCGGATCACTGGAAAAAAAAAGAGATGAAAGAAGAGAAAAAATTTCAAAGAGAAGAAAAAAGACAAATAATAAAAGAAGACAAAAAAAGTGGAAGAAAACTCCAAACCCTGAAAAAAGGAAAAATAAATATAATACAAAATAGACAAATAAAAAAATAATAGAGTTGAATAAAACATTACTGTATTATTGAATAAGTGGTTTCTTTCCACTATTCATAGCTTTACAAACCAGCCAGACATAATTTTCTATACCCAGCTGTGGGACCTGTGGGTTTTTAAGGTTTTTCCCTTACACTAGAGGCCTGTCTATTTGTTCTTCCCTAGACTGCAGTTATAGTTCATGCCAAGGTGTGCCCTTGCACTTGTTGGTATAATGGGAACATGATCAGACCTCCTTTTATCTGCTGGTTGCAGACTATAATGTAGGAGTTCAATTGGACTGATGGACTTAATATCCACAGCATTGGGTCCTGCTTTTCCCTTCTCATAGGACTGGGAATGGGGCTCAGTGGTGGAGCTCTTGCCTTTCATGCATAAGGCAATGCTGTGATCTTTTGGGGATAGTTCACTGCTACTCCACATTGTAATGGCTCTTTCATGTGGAAGACATGTTGCTTGTTCTGAATGGAGATGATGTCCCATGTTGAGGGAGTGAGTTTCCACTTTGGGTCAGTTCTCTCATTGACAAGGTTATATTGATTGAATAAGCTCTTCAAAAAACAAACAAACAAAAACAAAAACCCTACTTGCTGAATGGCTATAGCTTCCTTGTATCTTGAAAGTACAAACCACCTACTTGGGATACAAAATACATGGACTGATTGGGATAGAAGGAGAGGAAGTGATTATAAGCAGCCACAAGGCTTTAACAAGTCTATCTGCCATGGAATCACAACATGCTGTCCCACCTCACTCTACTACATTTTCCAGAAAATGAGACCCAACCAGAAAAAAAAATGACAACCCCAATCAGCTTATCCTTGCTTTACCTGCCATAACTGAGTAGGCATCTAGCAAGAGAATACTGAATTTATCTTTTGCATGACACTGGCCATCACCATGATAACAATCAGCTAGGGCTAGTTCCAGTTAGGTCGTTACAGTTAGGTCTTATTTTGGGGGAAATACATTATGCTGCTATACTGAATACTGCACTTTAGTATTAAGTTCATTAGCTAAAAATGAATAGTTAATCATTTGTGTGCACCTCAAAGATACAACCTGCTATGGATCTGCCACCACCACACCAGAAGTTATACTTTGAAACATTTATATCTCTTAAGGAAAATTATTGTGAATATTTCTAGAAAGTCTCATTACTACCTAATTAAATGGAAATGATATAATCAATCCAGGAAAGAGAAACATCCTAAGATTTCATAACTCTCTAAGTATAAAATAAACCTAGTATTGAATGTTGAGAGAAAATGTCCCTTTTATATGTAAAAGACCCCTCAGCACTGTACTGACTACAGGTAGAATGTCAATGCACAAGTTTCTTTCAAAGTGAAGATGTTAGCAATGACTAATGTCACCAATTGTTTTCCCAATTTTGCTGTTTCTAAATAGCACACTAAATCAGGAAAGATGGTGTGTAACTCTAGGTGACTGAGGCAAGAAGATCACACAGTGGCATCTAACCTGACCAATTCCATGCTTTAGGGAAACCCTTAGTGTATATTTGAAAAAAAATCTGAAGATATTATTGCAGTTCATTGTGGATATGTAGCACACAAGCCCTAGTAATTAAAAAGCAAAAAACTGATAGGTAGATGATAGATAAAAGATACATAGTTATTAAGATAAAAATAGTAAAATATATAAGCAGCCAGATTTCTTTTCTTAGCATGAAGAAAAAGATTGGCCACAGGGTTCTCTTATCAGGGAGGTTACTCTGGTTGTAGATGCTCAAAGCATGACATCACTTCCTTGGCAACATGTCCAAACAGAACTTGGAAGCCTTGTTAACAGGCGTCTGTCTCCCAAGTTCACCTGCTGGAGGCTGTTAACAGTGAACATGTTGAGTTACTTCCCCACTAAGAGAGGCTGCAGCCTCAGGACACCAGGCAAAAAAACTATCTTGACAATTCAGAAGATGGTTGACTCCATTCAGATGCCCCAGGCCACAAATTAGGAGCCACCTAATCATCGTGGACTCCCCAGGGATGGTGTCACCAGAACTGACCACCAGTGACATAGAAAATCTAAGGTACCCACATGCAGTCTCCGTAAGCCACCATACAAACAGCACCGAAATTGAAAAGACCCCAGGGAAAGTCTTGCCAAATCCCAAGATATCCAGTAGCTCTGGGAAGGTCTCCCCAGAGCCAGCCCCATAAAAATTAGAGACAAGAGAGTCCAGGGGAGGAGACCAAAGGCAAAACTACCAGGTCCTGAGAAACGCTGAGAAGCCCAGATTATATCTACACTTGTACAGTCACCACTGGAAATCACTCAGCAGAGAACTATGCAAAAATGGGACCAGTGTGGTCAGTTAAGGCAGTCAGGTGACACACATCAAGCCAGTTTTCTTGGGCAACCAGCTCTTCTATGGTCCCTTATTTCCACCAAGCACCCCAACTATCCATACCTCCATCTGACAGGCCTTGATTATGGGAAGAGTTGTCATGATAACATATTTAGAGACTTCCTCAGAGACCTTTGGAGTGAAATTCAAGACATGTGGTCTTTTGACAATAACAGCTTTTCCCCATTAAATGGGTAGATGAGGAAGGGGACATATATACTATATCACTTCAGTTGGAGCTAGAAGAAAGCCTTTGGGCTTTATGTGCAAAACAAGGATTCTGAAATCTTAACTCATGGATTGGTTTGTGTACCATCATATCCTAAAATGTCTTGTCCAGAAGATAAATCTATCTACTATAGAGGTGCAGAGGTCTGGAGAAAGTTTTATTGTGCAAATGGCCATACTTTTCAAGTCAAATGTTTCAGCAGGCTTGCTTTTTTGTGCTGTCTGCACAGACCATATAGGGAGATTTGGACACCAGGCATCAGCTGTAAACTCTTGGTTCATAAGAAGTGCCATGAACTTGTCACAACCAGATGTGAACAGCACTCTTTGTCACCGGAACCGGATACCACCGGATACCAATGACTCAATCATCCATGGCTTCAGATCTTGCGCAGAGAGTGATCCCATCTAATTCTTCAATTCATGACCAAGTTGATGAAGACAAAGAAGCAGTGAACATTAGGGAAAGGGGCAAATCTTGATGCAGTTTAGGCCTTCAGGACTTCTATTTGCTCCAGGTAATAGGGAAAGGAAGTTTGCAAAATTACTGTTGGCTCAATTTAAAAAATCTTATTTATGCAATGAGAATTGTGAAAAAGAGCTGGTGGACATGGATTCGGTACAGATAGAAGAGCAAGCATGTTTTGGAGCAGGCCTGTCATCATGCTTTTCTTGTTGAAATGCGTTCTTGGTTTCAGACAGAAAGAAGACTGCTTTTTTCCTAGACTGTGTAAATGGAGGAAATCTAATGTTTTATAGGCATCAACAAAGAATGCTTCCTGAAAAGCATACCAGGTTTTACTCTGCAGAAATCATTTTAGCATTAAATTACCTTCATAAGTAAGAGATACTTTATAGAAATTTGAAATGAGACTATTTATTTCTGGACTCAGAAAGGCACATTAAAGTCTCTGACTATTGCATGTATAAGGAAGGACTAGGACCAGGAGATTTGATTACCTTGCTCCAGAAATTTTAAGAAGAGACTACGGTTTCAGTGTGGACTGGTCAACTGGTGGGGTACTAATATTTGAGATGATGGTCAGACAGTCTTCATGTCATATTGTTCAGAGCTCTGATAACTCTGATCAAAATTCAAATAATAATCTCTTTTGCTTTATGTTGGAATGAAAAATTCATACATTGTGTTGTCTGTAAAAGCTGCAGTTGTTCTGAAGAGTTTTCTGAACAAGGACCAAAAGGAATGATTGGGCTTCATCTTCAGACAGGATTTGCTGATATTCAGGGACATCCATTCTTTCAAAATGTGGACTAGAATATGATGAAATAAAAGCAGGTGTTACCTTATTTTAAAACCAATTATTTCTGGAGAATTTGGTGTGGACAACTTTGCCATTCAGTTTGCAGTAAACGTGTCCAGCTCGCTTCCAATGGTAATGATGCTGTGGAAATATTGCTGGATTTGAATTTGTAGATTTCGAGCATATCAGTCATCTTTTGATATGAAGAAGAATGGGTCTGATCCTCATTTTTCAACTGTGTAATCTGCTTATATTGCCATCGGATGGGTGGAAAAACTTAAGAGCCTAAATTCGATTAAACATGTTGCACTTGTCTGAAAGCTAATTTTAATTTCTTTTTTTCAGATATATTTAGATGTACTATTTGATTCTTACAGTCTATAATAAAGAATATTGAATTTTTTGTTGCTAGAGTCACTGTTTATGATTTGATTTAAATAACAATGAATGCTTGTTGTTAACCAAACTGGTAAACATTTGTTGAGCTAAGACAAAACATATAATATTTTTCTCTTGTTATTTATGACACAGGAAAATAATTTGTCATTTAAGAAGAATGTCTTAAGTATGCTTCTTTTTCTTCAAACTATTCTACATGTACTTTGGGGTATCAGTTTAGATGGTCTTCACAGAAGTCCAAAAATTTGTAACAATTTTGAATAAATATGCAGAAATATATGTTCTATTTCCTTAGTTAAGTTTTTTTTTTTATTTAGTAGACTAACACATGAAATACATAATATAACTTATTTCAGGGGTAGAATTCTTCAAACTATTTTTATTACAATTAGTGGTTAGTAATTTATTATTTAAAGAGTTGTCAGATATAGCATTCTTCTGTTTTAGTACCATTTTCTGCAAAGGACTTGAAAAGTAACCACCATTATCTAAACAAGTTACTATAGTACAATCTTAGTGAAATTTCATTTTAGGTAGACTATCTAAGTTTTAAATTTAGAATGACTTAAACTTTGTAGGCATTTAATAAATTATCTATTTATCTTTTTTTATGCATTTCATTATAAATGCAACTTTTCTAAAACTTTTAAGTACATATTGTCTTTTTTTCAAGTAACTAAGTTTGAATGTAATGAAAACATCAAAGGAATATGTTTACATACATCCACATGTTCATTTGCCGGTATATGTTTCTTTAGTGCCTGGAACTGGCTTTAAAACAAAAAGCAGTATTCACAGCATAAACTTACACAGAATTCTGCCATGACAGAAATATGCTTATGATCTTGCTTTTAAGTGTTGCTCTTTCCCACAGGGCATGGCAGAATGTTGAATAATCACGTAGGGAGTTTGTTTAAAATGTTTATTACTGAGCCCACATTAGAATTCTTTAGGGCCTTTGGACTTCATTTTGAGAAACATTTTCTTCAAATTACTCTTTCATCTTTTGGTTAAATAGTAGAAAGTGTATTCATGGTATACTATTTTAAGATGGTATAAGCACCAATTTACAAATTTATTAATCTTTTTGAACAAATTTTAAATGAGTGATTTTTGTTAGATGTCTTCTCTGTTCCCCAAACAAAATCTCATCAGTTTTCTACCAATTATATACAAATGATGAGCATTTTTCTTTGATGAGGTTTTAAAATTTACTCAGGGTGGCCTTTATTTTTAAATAGTAAAATTTATTGTGGGTAGTTTATGCAGAGTTTCATTACAAATAGCTTTTTTCCCATTATTCCATCAGTTTTATTATTTTTTACACTAATGAGACAATGTGATATTTACTAATGTGAATCTTGTTCACTTCACTAATGAGGATATTTTCAAGTTGCCTCCATTTACCTATAAAGGCCTCAAGATCATTTTTTATAGCTGAGTAGTATTCCATTGTATAATCCATAAAAATACCTCATTTTTTTTCATCCACTCTGCAGATGATGGGCATTTTGGTTGTTTCCAAGATTTAGCTATGACAAATTGTGCTGCTATGAACATGGGTGCACAAATATCACTGTGATATAACCTTTTCAGTTTTTCTGTGAAAATACCCAGGAAGGGAATAGCAGGATTGAATGGAATTTCCAGTCCTAGTCTTCTGAGAAATCGCCATACTGATTTCCATAGTGGCTGCACCAGTCTGCACCCCCACCAACAGTGGAGCAGTGTTCCTTTTTCCCCACATCCTTGTCAACATTTGTTATCAGGTGTTTTCTTGATGGCAGCCATTCTTTCCAGGGTAAGATGTATTCTCAATGCTGTTTTAATTTGCATTTCTCAAATGACCAGTGATGATGAACATTTCTTCATGTATTTATTTGCCATTTGTATATCTTCATCTGAGAACTGTGTGTTCATCTCAGATTCCCATTTTTGGAGAAGGTCTTTGAATTTGAGGAATTGATATTTTTCAGTTCTTTGTATGTTTTGGATATAAATCCTTTGTCTGAGGGATTGTTGGCTAAAATTCTTTCCCACTCTGTAGGTTTTCTTTTCACTTTGTTGGTGATTTCTTTTGAAGTGCAAAAACTTTTTAGTAATATGAGATCCCAGTTGTTGATTCTTTGAAGTATTTTCTGTGCGGAGACATAGGGTATGTCTCCAACGTTTTTATCTACTTTGTCTTCCAGTAGATTTAGTGTTCTGTTTTAATATTTATATCCTTGATCCCTTTTGATTTTAGTTTAGTGTATGTTGATAGGCATGGGTCTATTTTCAGTCTTTGGCATGTGGAAAGCCAATTTTTCCAACACCATTTATTAAAGAGGCTATCTTCTTTCCAGTGAACATGTTTAGACCCTTTGTCAAATACAAGGTGGCTGAGTGTCTTTGTAGTAGTGTTTGCATCTTCTGATCTGTTCCATTGATCCTCAGGTCTATTTCTTTGCCAGTACCATGCTGATTTTATTACTGTGGCTTTGTAGTATAGTTTCAAATCAGGAATTGAGATGCCTCCTGTCTTGCCTTTATTGCCCAGAATTGCCTTTGCTATTCTAGGTTTTTTTTTTGTTTCCAGATGAATTTTAGGAATACTTTTTTCTAAATCTGTAAGGTATGTTGATGGTATTTTGATTCGGATTGCATTGAATCTGTATAACAGTTTTAGGAGTATGGCCATTTTCACAATGTTGGTTCTTCCTAACCAAGAGCAAGGAATATCCTTCCATTTTCTAATATCCTCTTCAATTTCCTTTTTTAGAGTAGTATAATTTTCAGCATATAGATCTTTTACATTCTTGGCTAGGTTGATTCCTAAGTATCTGATTTTTTTACATGCTATTGTGAAAGGTGATATTTCCATAATTTTTCTTTCAGTGAGTTTTTTGTTTGTGTAGAGGAATGCTATTGATTTTTGAGTGTTGACTTTGTATCCAGCTACACTGCTGGATTTGTTTATTACCTCTAGTAGTCTTTTAATGGAGTTTTTGGGATCTTCTATGTAGAGATCATGTCAACTGCAAATAATGATAATTTAACTTCTCTTTTCCTATTTTTATTCTTTTTATTTCTCCCTCTTGTATGATCGCTCTGGTTAGTATTTCTAGAACTATATTGAATAGGAGTGGTGATAGTGGACAGCCTTGTCTTGTTCCTGATTTTAGAGTGAAGACTTTCAGTTTTTGCCCATTTAGTATAATGTTGGCTGTTGGACTATCATAAATGGCCTTTATAAGAGTTTTTATCATGAATGGGTGTTGGACTTTATCAAAAGATTTTTCTGCATCTATTGAGATGATTGTGTGATTTTTATTTTTGGCTCTTTTGATGTGGTGTATTACATTTATTGATTTGTGTATGTTAAACCATCCTTGCATTTACCAATAGGTTTTTAAACTGCTTATTTTTAAGTCTTTTAGTGTCTTGTGAATATTTTTCATATTATATAGAAGTTCTCTGAAAATATTCACCAGGGGATTATGGCAGTTTACATTTAAAATGGGTAGAATTTTGGTGTTCTAGGAAATAATTTATTTTGCATAATATTGTTTTTCTTCATTGTATTCAGAATACCACCATGTGTACCACTAGAAAAAATTGTTTTTTGATTGATTTTGGTTTTATAGAAATGTAGTGTATGCATTTACACAGTGAATTTATTACTTATTTTTTATACTCACTCTTATTTGTATGAGATTCATCCATGTTTCAACATTTCACCATACTTCATTTCTTATCATACTTCATAGCTAAGCTATTCCATAAATAGACCATAAACTCTAGGTCTGGGCTATTTCAAGTCAATATATACATCCATATTTTTTTCTACTCCAAAGACTGCTAGTATTAACATTCTTACACATGCCTATTTGTGCATAGTTGTGTGAATTTTTCTAACTTTTTTTTTGTTTACCTAGGAATGGAACTACTGTCTCTTATAATACTAAGATACTACTGTTGGAACAATATGAGTTCCTCTTATTATACATATGCATCAATGGTTGGTACTTTTCTGTGTTTCAAGAACTTTATGACAATCTGTTATACCTAGTTTTTTGTAACAATTTGTGTTAAGGAACTGGAGATGTTGTGCTAACAAATTTGCACAAATGACCTCATTGACTGGCTTTTTTTTGTCATTTTAAAGATTTTTTGAATAGTTTACTTCATTCATCCAGATAATTCAGAAGGAAGAATCCAGATGTTTTTGGCCTGTAGCTTATCTTCTGCTTTATAAATGTGGAAATCCACTGTGTTCACTCTAAGGAACTGATTACAAATGCACACTTTGTAGACAACTCGGTGAACTGTCCAGTGGAACATAGAGGTTCAATTTAGCTTTGTGGGAGTGTAAGTTCTCAAGTTTTAAAAATTACTTTTTATTAAAGAGATTCACATTTGTGAGAAAAGTAACAATATTAAAAAGCTTATCCCAGACATCAGTTTTCTTGATTGCTCAGCATCCATTCCATTTTATTATGATGACTTTCTGATGTTTCTTGGAACCATTGCTTGCTATTTTCAAACTATGTGGTTTGGACAGTCTGACCCAAACCAGGGTTTAGTGGGTGAACATATCAGTGAGACTTTATCAATCAGCAAAGTCTATTTCCTTGGCCATACCAATTCATTTAGATGTGTTTGTATGATTCATAAGTTGGACCAGTGATCACTCAGCTTAAACAATTTTTCTCAGTTGTTCAGGAGGAAAAATTCTCTTTACCAAGAACCTTTAGCTTTGCAGCATTAAAAACATTTTAAATGAATAGGGTCTATCACAATGGGAGAATGGAGCCAAAGATGGAGAGACTTGAGTCCTCATGACATTCATGCCCCAAGATCCAGCTGTGTCCAATGCTAGCATATACCCGGACTTCTCAGTTGTGAGAAATGATAAATACATTTTTTGCTTAAGTTTTTTTAAAGAACAATCAGTATACTGCTTTTTCCAAGAGCTGCTACTACAACTTCCTAGGCAAATTTTTTCAGGAGTCTCTTTATCCCATCATCCAGGTGTGGACTCGAGAATTTTCTTATGACTTCATCTACTGTTTATACCTTTAGTTTTTTGTTTTGACTTTAATTTTAAGATCTTTTCTGCAATTGTTTTTTAAGACTGTTTGCTGTTTGGGGGGTTAAATAAATCATGTTTTAATTTTTCAGTGTTTTTCTTGTCTTTTGGTTATTTACTTGGTTATTTATTTGGTTATTTACCTTTGGTTATTTAAAACTATATGCTTTTCTAGTTTTACATGTAAATGTACTTTGTTATGTGACATGGAAATATTTTTTTCTGTTCTCATCATTACCTCTCTCTCTATTTTTCTATATTTGAATTGCTATATTTGGATTTGAATTGTTTAGAAATCTGACTTCCATGTTGAAAACTTTTCACAAATGTCTTTTGACATGAGCTCTAGTTTCATATTCAAGACTAAATAGCAAATAAGCTAGGTTGATGTTCTGTGTGAATGCAGGATCAACAATGTAGAATGGTAAAGTTCTACATTATCGTAAGTTCTTTTCCACCAGAAGGCTAACTTTAACAAGAGCAAATCTTATGCTTGTGTTTTCAGATGATTTTGATAGTTATCTTGCAACCCTCTCTCTAGTGGCTAAACGCAATTGTTCATTTCTTCCCTGTTGTCCTATAGAACTGATGATAAAGTTGTACTCTTATCTGTGTAGTCAGCACAGTTATGCCTTGCATGATGTTTACTGCAAATGAGAAACTGGCCTTTTATTACTAAAACTAAAATTGAGTCTTAATTTCAATAGCCACTTCTGAATTGCTACCACATTAGACAACATAGTTCTACAATTTAGCAGGAGGTGTGGGGCTATGAAATTCCGCTAGTGATTTAATGAACTTCTTTAGCTCTCCATATATTTGAGTACCTTTCCATAAATGACTGTTGGTTTTTAATATATCTGGTCTATACCTCATGTCATGTAACTTTTCCATACCTTGGAGACATATATTTTCTTT
>PVJX010040347.1:0-15239 GCA_004027295.1 Dolichotis patagonum | reverse complement strand
TACTTTACATGCTTTAACTTTGTAATTTAAACAACTATTTCCAAGAAGTCAGTATGTAATTAGTCAAGTAATAATTTCTTAGGTTTTATTGTTGTACTTTTCCTTTTTTCCTTGGAATACTGTATGGTTGCTACCCTTTATTCTGTTTTATTTTGTTTTGTTTTTTCCTCTTTAAATAAAATTATAAAAAAAAAAAAACTGAAATGAACCCTTCTCTTACGAGCAAATTTTAACATCTGCAATCCTCCGAACTATAGCATTCCATTAGGAGAATACCAGAAAGAGTGTATTTACAATGAATCTCCTCTTTATCACACTGCATATGCCTACTTTTACAGTCTAGTGTGTTATAGCCAGCGTGCAAATAAACTATTTGGCATTCATTCTAATCTTTTAGGTGACACATAGTTTTCTCTCAACTAAGAATAAAGTGACTAAACATTTTCAGGCACCCGAAACATACTACTAACCTCGAGAACTATGAATATTTTGTTGGTTGTCTCTAGTACATGGTAGAGCTGACATATATGCTGGTGTCTCAGGTTCTTCAAAGCGTCAATCTCTGTTTTGACCCGAGGCAGATCACTCTACAACAAAGCATCATTTCAAATGAGCAATAAATTATTAAGAAATGTTCCAACCATGGGGTACATGCACCCATTCCCTACAAAGAACATGATCACCACATAGTACAAGAAGTTTTAAAAGACAGAAACCTAGAACTTCCACGAAATAATCAGTAACACTTTAGTATAAAAAAATTATTGCTGGACATGGTGCCATACACCTGTAACCCCAGCACTCGGGAGGCTGGCACAGGATGACTGTCATGAGTTCAAGCCCAGCCTGAACTACATGGTGAGATCCTGTCTCAAAAAAAAAAAAGAAAAGAAATGAATAAATAAATAAGGTCTCAATCTAATGTCAGTGTGGCTGACATTGGATAGTTACCTAGGACTATTCAACCAACCAGATGTCAGGTCCTGACTAAGAATCAACTACAACTATTCTAATATAATAATCTTTCCTGTTCATTTGTTTTGGGGGTGAGGTCATGATGACTAAAGCCTTGGAAGTAACTGAAATATTAAAATCCTAGGAAATAACTAAAGCAAGCGTAACTTAGGAACTATTAAACCAAGTTTAGAAATAATGAATTAAGTCATGAAATTGATGCTTTAGGGAATAAGTACTGAGTATCAATATGATAATACATTTCATAACAATACACATTTTTGCTATTTAGTTGTTTGAAGTGTTCAAGCAATTAGTCTCACTAAAGTTATAACTGGAGTCTAAACTACTTAAGGAAACTAGTCCAGTTTGAAATCAATGTTAAATGCTCAATAAAACGGTTTTCAGTTCTCTTATTAAACACAGTAATGAACAACAAAAGAAAAAAATGCAGAATGAATTGATTATAGATGATTAACACTAATTTCAAAAATAGGCCACTATGTGATATTCAGGATGTTTTGAAAAGAATTCAAAACATTCAGGAGGCTGAGGCAAGATCATCATGAGTCCAAGGCCAGCCTGGGCTACACATTGAGTTCAAAGCCAACCTGAACTACATAGCAAGACCCTATCTCAGAAAGTCAAAAAATTTTTTTTCAAAAAATTAAATGGCATTGCTATTACCAACTCCTGACATTTCCTTTGACTTAATTTGCCAGCACTTACATCCTTAAAAGTAGAAAACAAGATAACCATGGTAAACACTGTCTCATTACATCATAAGGAAGGCATTTAAACCAGGTGGTCTTCGTAATCCCAGCACTGAGGCAAGCTAGGCAGGAGGAAAACCATGAGTCCGAAGCCAGCCTAGACTATATAATTGGGACCCTGTTTAAAAAACAAAACTTTAAAAAAACACAAAATCAAAAAACTACTTTTTGAGAAAATTTGTAAAAATGTTTATGCTATTTTCCTCAACTGTATACTACTAACAATCCTAATGCTAGCTTGATACAAAAGAAAGAATTTTTTGTTAAAAAAGAAAAAGGACTTGTCCAAAGCTAGATCCAGGGCTGGGAATACAGCTCAGAGGCACAGCACCTGCCTAGCAAGCACGAGATTGTCAGTTCGATCTTTGGCACAAAAAAAAAAAGCTAGCTCCAAGGACACGGAGGCACCTTTGCCTCAAATCACCATGTAGCTATGGTCAGGTGCAGAGAGACCCCAATGAGACCCCAAACCTCTCCATCCCCTGCTCAATGAAACTGGACTGGACCTGACCTCCCAGTGCCAGCATCTGCACATTCTGTCCATCCATCTGTGCTGAGGAGAGGTGGGGGTACCGGGTATGCCTAGGGCTGAGTAAGTTTGGAGAGGCCACCTACTTATCTCGAAAAGAGAATAATCTGACTGTTAAAAAGTTCCCCTCTTGGCCCTGAGTCTTGAGGGCCCTGAGGTGCCACATCACCTGCCTGTGCTCTTAGGTAGGGTTGGCACAGAGTCCACCAAAGTAGGTAGAGCAAAGCAACAGGAAGTCAAATGCCTGCGGCTGACAGTTATCACTAAATACTGTGAGGTCACACACAAAAGGAAGCCAAAGTCAGGAGATACCTAACCATTATACCTGCTGGAAGGGCTTTCGTTTTTAGGCAATCATGCGGAACAACCTCTTTTATAACTCTAGTTCTACTTATTTTTGGGAGGGCTGACATGTGGGTGATTCGCTGATGCCCACGATTTTCCCCATTTGTCTGAATGCATTTCCTTCTTCTGAAGGAAAGAAGAAAATGCCTCTTCTGAATGCACTGCCAATTAACCGTCTGCAGCCCTGTCCTCGGCATCAAGGTAACTTTTCCTGATGAGGATCAGCCAGGAATTGTCCCACACTGGAGGGGATGAAACAGATGGCTGGAATCATGAAAACTCTTCTTGCCAAATTTGATCATAGCAAGGATTTAGAAAGAGTGGCTCATAGGCTGAATTTGTCTAGAATCCAACGTCAAGTTTTATCCCGTTTATTCTGTAGTCAACATCTTAAAACATTAGAACTTTAATAAGCAATAGTTACAAAGCTTACAAGTTGATGTAAAACAAGACAGTCAGAGAAAAGCAGATCCTGTCTGTAGAGTAGACCTGAACTAAGAAACATACTGACAGCACTAAAGAAAGCCAATACTTCTGTGAGCCAAGGTTAGTGGTAAGATGTAGTAAGCAAACACTTAAGAGTCTCACTTTCTTGTAAACCAATGTGAATTACCATTTGGGGGAAGGCACGTAATTTACTAAGCATATATTTCTGAGCAAGATTATCTCTTACAAACCAAGAGGAGCATGGCTTTATCAGTTATATGACTGTTATCCTGGCGGAAGTTACTCCAGAGAATCTTCTTAAGGACAGCTGAATAAAAGTGTGCTTTCAGTTTACAGGCCATGTTGTATCACAATAAAATCATCTGTTTCTAAGTCATGGGAATTTCTCTAGGGAGCTATAGAGGAACACCAGCACTTTTAGTCCTGAACAAGTCACAGCTGATCTCTAAGTACATCTTTAAGTCTCTTAATCCATTGAATTGCAAACTGGCTCAAGAAGCCTCAGCAGACCTCAGTGCCCAAAGTGGCTGATACAAATGCCCAAACGGGTTCAAAAGAAACCCAATGACAAGGAGAGGGATGGACAAGGCCAACTACCTACGTAGGAAGGATTTAAACCTCCATCTGAATATTGCCTTAGAAGGTAGCTTCCTGCCCCAAAAACCAGAAGCTCCCTAGCAGAATGGAGTTCCATCAGTTCTTAAACTGGGACATCTTCCCTGCTGTGTATTTATAGGCCCGCTCGTCACAGATTCCCAGCTGCAACCTGTCCAGTTAGTTTGCAGCCTCCGGATGGTACTGAAATCATGCTGCCCACCCTAGAAAAAAGGTGGTTACAAAAAGAGAAAGATGAAAGAAACCACAGAAAACCAAAACAAATGAGTACTCCAAACCAAACACCTTGAACTTTTTTTCTACCTCTGAATCTCTTCTCACATCTGTCAGTGTCCCAAAATAACCTGTAATGTGTCCCCAAATGGTGAAGGTGCTTGCCTCTGGCCAAGTGGCATTAGCAAGCAACCTAATAGAGTTCAAATGGTGCTGACGGCCCAACTAAGAAGTGAAGTATGTGCTAGTGCCCTGCATCAATCTGAAGGGTAAAGAAACACCCTCCTCCAGATCCTTTAAAACAGCGACCCATACACTTTTTTTTTTTTTTTTAAGACAGGGTTTCGGGCTGGCACTGAACTCACTGTGTATCCCAGGCTGGCCTTGAGCTCACAGTAATCATCCTGCCTCAGGTCCCCAAGCACTAAGATTATCCTCAGGCCTATACATTTTTTAAAAGCCAGAAAAATATTATCATATGGCCCTAAAGCAAGGCCAGCAGATTGCTATAGGTGCTGGTTTCAAACAGGAGCCTAAAGAGAATTCTTTCTGTGGTCTGTTAGCCATTTCAGAACTTTGGAAATGGAATGGTCAATTCATCAGAAAGAAATAGCAGGTGAGTATGGCGGACTTTGGGGGGCCTGCAGGGGAGAGTCCCTGGCGCCTCGGGACCTACACCATGCGGTTGACTCAGGGTGCCGGGAGAACAAGGAGCTCCTCCCCTCTCTGGGGGGCAGCTGTGATCCTGCTGGTACTCGGGCTGAGAATCAGGACATCTCATGTCATCCTGTCCCCCGTCCCGTGTCCCCTCCCCCTAGCAAGTGGGAGCCAGTTAATTACACATCTTGTGAAAAGACTGACTATGTTATTTAGTATGTACTCCTCATATGCAAAGATATGGACAACCATCCGGAAAAAAACAAGAGACAGTATGACAGATAGTGAAGATCTCTGGTTGTCTAGCTTTGAAATTTATGCTTTCTTATGTCCCATTCTGTTCTGTTTTGTTGTTTAACTTTACTCCCTTTTAAAATAAAATTTAAAAAAAATAAGAAAAATATCATTATAAGAAAAGAACAGTAATGAGGACACTGAAGTTTTAATTACGAAACTGATCTGTAAGTAGAATATTAAAAAATAACTTCAAACTTACCCCTAGTGCATTTTTATCCATGATTTTTATAGCCACCATTTCTCCAGTGAGTATATGGCAGGCAAGTTTGACCTTCGCAAAGCCACCTAAATACAGAAAAATGCATAAGAGACAGATAAGCAAGGACTCAAAAGCACAAAAACATTCGATATTTGCAATAGTGTACGCACACAGTGCCAGCTGCCAAGGGGTAGGATCACTGGAGCCTATGAGATGAAAACTAACCTGTGCAAAACAGCAAGACCACCCATCTCCAAAATCAAAACAAAACAAAGAAACAAAAACACTCAATTGAGATATATCTTCCTAGGGCCGAGGATTTAGCTCAGTGGCTTAAGTGCCTACCTGGCAAGCGCAAGGTCGTGAGTTCGATCCCCGGTACAAAAAAAAAAAAAAGATATCTTCCTAGAAGTTTTACACCTTCCAAAATGTTAGAATGACTCTAGCCTCTTCTCATTCCATGTCTAGCTGAAGGATTTTTCTCCCTACCATGACAGTATATCTCTAATTTTGTAATAACTAAGTAGGAAAACAGAAGTCACTCTTTACTGATACACTTTATGATTAGCATTGCAATTAAATTTTCTTTATAATGAACATTGCTAGAACATAATATAAAGTTGTTAAAACACAAGACAAATTATATAAAATTTCTGATCAATTTTTAAAACTGTGAAGATAAGCAATTATGTTTCAAAACTAATCAAAAACTGGATAAATGTCTCTAGCCAGATGTGATGGCACACATCTGTAACCCCAGCACCCAGGAGGCCGAGTCAAGAGGATCACTGCAAGTTCAAGGCCAGCCTGGGCTTATACTGAGTTCAAAAACAGATGGGTAATACATAT
Organism: Dolichotis patagonum; assembly: GCA_004027295.1. Lineage (NCBI taxonomy): Eukaryota > Metazoa > Chordata > Mammalia > Rodentia > Caviidae > Dolichotis > Dolichotis patagonum. The sequence continues at coordinate 9,361 of PVJX010040347.1, read as the reverse complement.
GTAAAATTTCACTGAGATTATTATGCTCTGCATATCTTTTTTTTTTTCCTTTTTTGTTACTGGAAATCAAACCTCATGCTTACCACGCAGGCACTGCACCACTGAGCAATATTCCTGGCCCTGATTTGCATATATTACTGTATGTTATAGTTCAGAAAATAATTACAGCACCTTCACTACTGTTGCTCTCATCCACGTCACTGCCAACTCCAACATCACTTACCTAAACTATTTTAATACCTTCCTCATATCACTCTCCTGCCCTTGCCCTCTCCTACTCAAGACGTTTCCTCCAGCAGCCAGGTGATTTCAGCCATGAAATCTAAGGTCAGATCACCTGGAGCTCAAAACTCTCCAACGACTTTCATTTAGGGCAAAAACCAAAGTTCTTTAATAAACTAGAAGTCACCTTCTCCTCTCCTCTACCTTTGCTCCACTTTTTCTCATTAAAGTAGAAAATTTAAAGCTAAAATTTAAAAAAAAGAATGCAAAAGACTACATAAGTGTGTTTGATTTTTTTTTGGGGGGGGGTACTGGGAATCAAACTCAGGACCTTGGGCTCGTCAGGCAGGTGCTTATGCCACTAAACTGTATCCCCAGCCTAAAGTGATTTTTTTTTACGTCGCTAGAGGATGAATCCAGAGCTTCCCAGTGCTACTGCAAGCAATGGGGCACTGAGCTACATTCCCAGTCCTTTTTATTTACTCCCCCCACCTTTTTTACCGGTACCGGGGATCGAACTCACGATGGCGCGTTTGCAAAGCAGGTGCTTATGCCGCTGAGCTAAATCCCCAGCCCCAAAACTACGTAAGTGAAACTAAAAAATCTCCTATCTGCCCAAGTAGACAATACTTCCAAATAGTTAACCTATCTTCTGCCAAGACAAAAATATCAAAAAAAAAAAAAAAAAAAGATGAAAATATCAGTTACCTGTCCCAATAGTTTCATATAATTCATAGTATTTGAGCAGTTCGTCGTAATCTTTCATAGTCTACCTGGAAGTTTATTCAAAATGACAAAAGGAACCTGTAAGACAAAAACAGTACATGGCCAATAAAGGAAATGTTGCCAGATTATCTATTTGTAAATGAAATATAAATAAATCTTAAGTATATAAATGACACTGGAAAACTGATTAGCTATATTTTTAAAAATTAGTTTTAAAATTAGATTTCTATCTCACACCATATATACAAATCAATTTCAGAGACAGACATAAATGTGAAACATAAATTTAAAAATATTTAAAAGAATACTCTTGCTGGGCATGGTGGCACACGCCTGTAATCGCAGCGCTGGGGAGGCTGAGGCAGGGGGACTACCGCAAGTTTGAGGCCAGTTTGGGCTACAAAGTGAGTTCAAGGCCAGCCTGAAATACACAGCAAGACCTTGTCTCAAAAAAAAAAAAAAAAAAAAAAAGAGGGCTGGGGATTTAGCTCAGCGGCATAAGCGCCTGCCTTGCAAGCAGGCAGTCGTGAGTTCGATCCCTGGTACCGATTAAAAAAAAAAAAAAAAGAATACTGCCATGACTTAAGGATATGACAGGATCTTTGAAATGTTTATCATTAAAAAACTACTACAGAGCTGGACACGGTGGCATCCAACTACTTAGAAGGCTATGACAGAAGGATCAGGTGAGCCCAAGAGTTCGAAACCAGCTGGACAACATAGTGAGACCTCCAAACAACATTGAGCATGGTAGTGTGCACCTGTAATCTCAGGCTATAAGAGGCTGAGGCAGGAGGATCACAAGTTCCACTCCAACCTGGGGAACTTAACAAAAACCTTTTCTCAAAAGGTTTGTAGATGCAGCTCAGCATGGAGGTTGTACGTTTAATCCCCAGTTCTAAACAGGAATTAAAAAAACAAACTGTTGGATTCGTTAAAGAGCAAAGTCCCAAGTAACGCAGTACCAGGATGCAACGCAAAGGCTAAAGAAGAAACACAAAGAGATATTATAAAGATTTAAAAACCCACTGGGCGTGGTGGCACAGGCTTGTAATCCCCACACTCTGGAAGACTGAGGCTGGAGGATCCCTACTTAGAGCTCTGCCTGGACAACTTAGTGACTTTGGGAGTCTCTGTCTCAAAATTAAGAAATTAAAAAATGGGCTGGGCATGGAGCTCAGTGTGAAGGCCATGGGTTCAATGCCCAGTACCACAAAAAAAATTAATTAATTAATAAGATTTAAAAACTACAAGGTGAGCCAGGCATGGTAATACATGCCTGTAATCCCAGTACTCAGGAGGCTGAGGCAAGAGGATCACTGAGTTTGAGGCAGCCTGCACTACATAGCAAAATCCTATCTCAAAAAATTAACAAAACACAGGAGGTGAAAATGGAAAATGGGAAAGCAGCTGTTTCATGAAGTGTCTAATTGCCACCACTGCATCTGTCTAAATCCCATACAAAGATCTGGGCTATTTCTAATTGTTGTCCTCTGAAAGAGAATATAATTTCTAATATGGCATTGAAATTCACTTCTCTAGATTAGGAATACAGGACTATCATAATTAACTTTTTTTTTCATAATTAACTTCTTGATAGAAAGCTCTCAGATAAGTTTTAAAATTCCAGTTCATCACCTCTGACCAATTAGCAGATTAATAAACTGAAACCATGAACCTGCTTTTTCACCCATTTTTCTCTTATCAACTTCCTTCCCTCAAATTACACCAGGTAGAGCCAGAAGGGGTATACATGCTTGTAGTCCTAGCACTCAAGAGGCTGAAACAGGATTGCCAAGCGTTCGAGGCCAGCCTGAACTACTTTGCAAGACCCTGTCTCAATAAATAAATAAATAAATAAATACATAAAATAGCAAGACCCTGTCTTATAAAAACCAAAAAAATAAGTATACTAAGTTTTTAGGTGAGTAACCTATATCTATTTAATCTAGAGAACATCATTTTTGTTACTGTATAAGAAAAGCAGTATTTATATCATAAATGGCCATAAGTGGTATGCTATCTATTGATAGTAGATTATATTTAAATTTTGTGTATATAGAGTTGGTTTAAAATCCTGATTTAAAAATCAAATTCTCTTAAATCAACTTATCCTCTAGAGGTTGGAACATGAATCACCAGAAGATTTGCGATTGAAATAACCCAAATATACTGTTAATGTAGAAAACAGCTTCCCAAATGCTGACACCTGAGTGTCTTCCAGGTGCTAATAAAAGCACTGGGAGAATATATAACTGCAGTCCAGAACTTCTCTAAAAAACAAAGACACTGGCAAGATAGTGGGTGGCTTATGGTGACATTTTATCAGATAGCAACAAACTGGGGGTATAAACATTACTGGGGGGAACCATACCATTACCTACTATGAAATGCATTTATCTAGTGAGTCTGTGAGAACAGTGATGTTAAGGGTAATTTCAAACGAGAATACAGAACAGCTTGTAGTGTGGCTTTGTACAACAGTTAAATAGCATCCTGCAGATATTTATCCTCCCCTACAGTATCTCTATGCCCCTTTGTCAGCCTGTCCCCTCTCCTTCCCCTTCCAACCATGGGCCTGCAGGTTAGTTTGCACTTTATGTAATGTTACGTAAATGCAATCACACCGCAGGAACTCTATTTTCTGGCTTCTTTTGCCCATCATCGTTGTTCTGAGATCCCTCTATCTTGTTTGTCATGGTTGTGATAATATTTTTATTTCAGGGAGCCACTGTATGGACAAACCAGTGTTTAACCACTCACTTGTTGGTAGACAGCTGGACTGTTTCTGGTTCTGAGCTATTACAAATAAAACTGCTTTGAACCTTTGTGTCTAAAAAAGTAAATACATAGATAGCATCCTGCTTTGCTGCCTTGCAGAGGTTTCTGGGCACATCAACAAAGTGCCACAGGTTTCTAAAGACACTGAGGGACTGATTTGCCCATCTAGTTGAGCTATAGTAGTTATGCAGGAAGTATAGCACAGCAGTTGAATCAAGCCCATTAAGACCAATAAGGACTTTTCTGACACATATTTTTCACACTCCATGGGAAACGAAAGCAAACACAAATAAAAAAAAAAATTAGAACTGGCCTCTAAGCAAAACTTGAGGCGCTTCTGATACCGCCATCTTCCCTCTATTCCACTAACCGCAGAGAATTACCAAAGGTGACACGAAGAACAATTACTTATCCTAGGTGCCAAGGGCCTGCCTGATCTCTCTCCTGGGACACTTTTTCCGGGGGGTCTGACTTTCTTCCCACAGGTCTCTTGGTGCGAGCGACCTGGCTGTTCCTCTTACCGCTACCGTCCTCCGGGAACTCTCAGCGTGAGCCTCTGAAGCTACTACTTTGAGGTGAAGGCACAGAAATGATTTGGACTCTCTGAAAAGGGGGTGACGGCACCTTTTTAAACTTAAGTACTCCAAAAAACTGCACTGTACAAGTGGAACGCAAAACCGTTCTCTGAACTTTTGTGGGCATAGTCGGGGTCAAGGAACAACTATAGGAAATCACGGTCGCAGCCTGGGGAGGCTGTGCATGCGTGCCTCAACAATAACCCTCTGGAGTAGCTTCCATTAGCCTCACAGAGCAGAAAACCGGAGTGAGAAAGGCTGAGAATCTCAGCCACGGAACAGGGCTGGTAGGGTAGGGATCCAGAGAACTCCGTCTTTCGGAAGTCGGGAGCAAAGGGGCCCAGGGGCCGCACCCGCGCCGCCGCAGACCCCGGTCCTCTCCCGCAGTTGCGGAGGGTGGGCAGGAGGACTGACCTGAGAGGCAGAGGGCCAGACCGGGCGAGACGCACTAAAGGACAGAAGAGCCAGCCAGCCCTCCCAGCAAAACAGTGCACGCGAGAAATTCTACTAGGAATCTTTTCGAGCTCCAGAACTGGCAGCTTCCGCCCGCCAACGAAATCAAACTTCCCGCGCCGGAAGGGGCGGGGCGCTAGCTGCACGACTTCCGCCCGGGACGCCCCGCCCACCGCGGAGTTGGGGGCGGGGTGTTCCCTTGGGCTGTGCAGGTGGACTTAAGGCCTGGCTCTAGTAATTCGCAGTGAGCAACCCACCAAGGACACGTGAAGGTTTTCCACGTGGCAAGGACATGCGAGGTTTCCACATACTCAACTTTCTTAGGTTCCCTTTGCTACAATTGGTCTAGCCTGGACGTTCCTAGTAGTCACAGTTCTCATTTCGCAATGGCGGGTTCCCACGCAACAAAAGCAGGTGTACCTCCTCTGCTCCTAAATGTCACTAAAACCTGTCCTCGCGAGGAATAAAGCCCCCAAGGGTCAAATGGCTCATTCCGTAACTCATGGCCTCATAATCCCTGCCCCAGCATCACAATAGAAGTTTTCTGATGTATGTAAATTTTATTTAGGACTGCTTATACCGTCTTTCTTTTAAAAGTTCTTTTTAGTCCCTGTTTGCAGTCCATGATGTTCACATTCATCTCAGTGAGTAGGTACATGTACTTAACACGTCTTCTTTTCCCCATCCCCTTCCCTCACCACCACCACCACCACCAACCCGCCCCTGCCCCATCTCTTGATCCCCCTCTCTTTTCAAAAGATCTGTCTCCTTATTTCCTATTTTTTTTATTTTTTAAATTATTTATAATTTGTATTTTTCAATTAAGAGAAGCTTGTGTGTCTAAATTCATTTCATTATATTAAAAGCTTGTGTGTCTATTTTACTTAACATTATGGCGTCAAGATGCATCCATTTTCTCACAAATGATTCAAATTTATCCTTCTTTTTGGCAGAGTAGTATTGCATAGTGTATAAATACCACATTTTTTTATCCATTCATCCACTGATGAATGGATAAAACAAGCCTAGTCAGGTTTGTTAGTGCTTGTTCAATTATAATAGCCATTCTCTCTGGAGTAAGATGGAATCTCAATGAGACATTGAGCATTTCTTTGCATATTTACTGGCCACTAGTACTTCATCTTCTGAGAGGTATCCATTTCAGTTGCCTATTTTTTGATTGTAGGAGGTCTCGTTTTTGTTTTTGTTGTTGTTTGAGTTCTTTGTAAACTCTGGATATAGGTACTCTATCAAGAGGTGTAGCTGGCAAAAATTGTTTCCCTGGAAAATTATGTCCCTTTTTGTAGACTGTCTTTTCATTTTATTGATTGTTCTTTTGTTGTACTGAAGCTTTTTAATTTGATATAATTTTATTTGATTACTGATGCTATTTCTTGTGCAATTGGACTTCTGTTTAGAAAGTCCTTTCCTGTGCCTGTATCTTCAAGTTTTATCTATTTTATCTTCCAGCAGATTAAGTGATTCTTTTTTAATATCTGTCTTTGGTCCACTTTGATTTAATGTTTGTGCATGGTGATAGACATGGGTCTAGATTCAATCTTCTGCATATGTTTAACCAGTTTTCCCAGGATCATTTGCTAAACAGGCTATGTTTCCTCTATCATATATTTTTTATCCTTTTGTCCAATGATCAGATGGCTGAATGTGCCAGAGGTTCTTTCTGTATCCTTTATTCTGTTCTATTGACCCACAGTTTTTATGCTACTACTGTGCTGTTCTTAATCAGCTCTGTAATATAATAAAGGCTGTTGGTATTTTGATTGGGATGGAATTAAATCTACATATCAATTTTAGAAGTATGGCCACTTTGACAATATTTGATTCTGTCTATCCAGAAATGAGATATCTTCCCATTTTCTGATGTACTTTTCATTTTCCTGTTTCAGAGTAAAATAGTTTCCATTGTAGAGATAGTTCGCTTCCTTTGTGACATTAATTCCTAAGCATTTAACTTTTCTTCAAGCTATTGTGAATGCTATTGTTTCCCTAAATTCTCTCCTGATCCATTTATTGGTGTAGAGGAATGCTATATGTATATTGATTTTGTATACTGTTACATTGCTGAATTTGGCTATTCTAGGAGACATCAAGTGGAACTTTTTGTGTCATCTATATAAAGGACCATGTCATTTGCAAATATTGATAATTTGACCTCATCCCTTCATATACCTTTCCCTTTTATTCCTTTCTCTTGCCTAATTGCTCTGGCTAACCTTGAGTAGTATATTGAACATGAGTGGTGATAATACACATCTTTGCCTTGTTCCTGATTTTAGAAGGAAAGCTTTCAGCTTTTCTTTATTCAGTATGATGTTGGCCATTGGTTTGTCATAAATGGCTTTTATCTGATTGAGATAAGATCCTTCTATACCTATTTTCTTTAGGGTTTCTCATGAATGGATTTTGAATTTTGTCAAAAGCTTTTCTGCATCTATTAAGATGATCATGTGATCTTTTTGCCCTTGCTTCTGTTTACATAATTATTAAATGTAGTGATTTGTGTATGTTGAACCATCCTTGCTGAGATGAAGCCTACTGGTTATGATGCATGATCTTTTTGATGACCTGTTGCATTCCATTTGCCAGTATCTTCTTGAACATTCTTGCATCCATGTTCATTCAAGAGATTAGCCTGTAATTTTCTTTTTTAGTTAGGTGCTTGTGTGGTTTTGAAGTCAGAACAATGCTTGCTTCCAGGAATGAGCTTCGAAGTATTCCTGCCCTTTCAATTTCATTAGAGTTTGAGGAGTATTAGGGTTATCTCCTCGCTGAAGTTCTCGACGAATTCAACATTGAATCCATCAGGTCCTGAGTTTTATAAATTGTTAGGTCAGGGCTGGGGATTTAGCTCAGTGGCTTAAGCACCTGCCTGGTAAGCGTGAGGTCATGAGTTCGATCCCCGGTACCAAAAATAAAATAAAATAAAATAAAAATAAATTGTTACGTTTTTTATTCCTGACTCCATTTCATTGCCTGTTACTGGATTAGTTGGGGTTTTCATGTATGACTGGTTAAGTTTTGATAATTTGTATGTATCTAGCAATCTGTCCATTTCTTAAAGATTTTTCAGTTCGGACTGGGGATTTAGCTCATCAGCTCAAACACTTGCCTGGTAATTGTGAGGTCGTGAGTTCAATCTCCAGTACAAAAAAAAAAGAAAAGTTTGTTAGAGTACAATTTTTCATAGTAGTTACTTAGGGTTTTCTGGATTTGGGCAGTGTCCGCTGTGATTTTACCTTTTTGTTTTCTAACTGCATTGATGTGGGTCTTTTGTTTCCTTTTTTTTGGTAAGTTTATCTAAGGTTTGTCTATTTGTTTATTCTTTCAAAGAACTAACTCTGTAATTCATTGATTCTTTGTATTTATTGTCTCAATTTCATTACTTTCTTTCTGACTTTTATTTTCTTCCTTACACTAGACTTGGGTTTGACTGTTCTTGTTTTTTGAGGAACTTTAGGTATATCACTAGGTTATTTTTGAGCTTGTTATGTTTTTCTAATGTGAGCATCACAGCAATCAATTTATTTCTTAGGAATGCTTTCATTGTGTCATGAGTTCTGGTAGGTTGTACTGGCATTAATCACTTGATTCTAAGAATTAATTTCTTCCCTGATTTCTTCTGTGACCCAGAGTTATTTACTATTCAGGTGTTTGTAAAATTTCTGTGATTTCTTTTGGGATTGATTTCAGGGCACTTTGATCTGATAGTATGAAATGATTTTGATCCTTTTATTTATTTAAGCAGGCTGTATGGCTTATTCTATTTTAGACAATGTTCTGTGTGCTGCTGAGAATGGGCATTTTGTTGAAGGAGGGTATAACATAACACTGTAGCTATCTATTAAATCTATCTGTTCAGGGGTGTGGCTCAGCTCTGACACTTCTTGAACTTTTTGTCCAGTTGATCTGTTTGTAAAAATGGGGTATGGTGGTTTCCCACTATGTGGTGGTCTGTTTCATTTTATTTTTGAGACAGGTCTCATTATGTCATTTGGGTTAGCCTTGAACTCACTTGCCCAAGCAAGGCTCACTCTTGTGGCAATTCTCATGCATCAGCCTCCAGCGTGCTGTAATTAAAGGCATGCACTACCATGCCTGGTTTCTCCAGTAATTTTCAAAAATAGTTTTACAGGAAATACTCATCTGGGTTGAAAGTTGTTATCCTTTAGGACATGAAATACTTCACTCCAAGTTTTCCTGGCCTTTAAAATGATTTTTTTTTTTTTGCTGTTTTTGTTTTGTTTGCTTCTCTTTAAATTGTTTTGTTTTGTTTTGTTTTTGAGACAAGGTTTCACTCTGTAATTCAGGCTGGCCTTGAACTTGGAGCAATCCTCCTGTCTCAGCCTCTTGAGTGCTGGGATTACAGGTATCTTTACCAGTTTTAAAGTTCTGTCCTTGTGTTGAATTTAAGATTTTGACTATGATGCGTTGTGAGATTCTTCTTTCATTGTAATTATTTGGCATTTGTAAAACTTGCTTACCTGTGCATTGAGTTTTTTCCCCTCACTTAGAAAATTTTCTGGTATGATTTCCACAAAGAGATTTTTTTGCTGTTTTGTATTGAAGAAGAAGAAGAAGAAGAA
>PVJX010040345.1:0-15230 GCA_004027295.1 Dolichotis patagonum | reverse complement strand
ATAGAAGACATCAGATTAGGCCAATCTCAAACAAAGGTACCTACCTGTCTTCTCACCAGTACCAAGCTGAAGACGAAAGATACAATAGATTCTGCAAGTCCTGGGAGCCAGATCCAGGGATGAGACGGGTAGTTGGGGTCAGCAGAGGAGACTACCCAGCTTCCACCACTCATTCAGGAATCAGGCACAACTCCCCCTACACAGGAAGGAAAAGCCCTAAACGCAGTCCACATTTCATTTGAAGCAGATTCAGGTTTTTTTTTTTTTTTTCACTAAAAATTGAGATCATTAGGACTTTTTGAGTAAGTTTTTTGTGAGGAAGAAAAGACTTCAGAAACTTCAGAAACTCCTGAAAATGGAGGTGGTTTTTTGTTTGTTCGGTTATTTTCCTTGGACTTTGGATTATTTGTCTCCATTCTTCCTGTCTTGATTTCTTCTCAGGTTGAGGTGAATTTTTGAACTGTTTTAATATTTTAAGTTTCAAACATCATATGAACTATGGAACAGTAAAGAGCCATGTAAAATTTTGTTTCAGAAGTATATTTTATTAAATGAAGAGTTAATATTTATTATTCAGTAACAACTATAATTTATAAAATAGTATACATTAGTGCATAATTTTTCCACTGTTAAAATGATATTATAAATATTAGATTTTATATAAAAATAATACATGAATTGATAAAAATATGCTTTAAAAGGCTGGAAAGAAACACTTTAATATCTGGCTGTGCTCATCTCTGAGTTTTAACTGTGGCTGAATTTTTAATTTTCTATTTATAGTTTACCTTTACTTTCTAGATTTTCTACATGAAAAACTTCTTGTGGTAGTGAATAGGAAAACTCAGGAAATTATTTCCCTCTCCACCTACCTAGCTGAAATTAATACTTTAACATCTTAATATTTGGTTTTGGAATTTTTTACGTATAAATATTGTGTACCTGGTTACAACTTGTGTATTGATAAAATTCATTCTCTAGATATGATTGACTATTTTTCAGAGCACCTACTGTTGGTGAAGAAATGAAAGCAACTGTTCTGTGTAAAGGGAAATGCCGACCAGAATAAAAACTTTCAAATCCGAAGTTCAGTTTTACCTGTCTTCAAACTACATACACGTGCTTTCTGGGTGCCACAGTGTTTTGCCTGGAGTGAAATTAGGTTTGAAGATTACCAAGCTGTCATTTTTTAAAAGGATTTTTGCTATGCTTTAAATTTCTTCCTGTTTTTTTGTAAGAGCACTATTTTTTAAGCTGTTCAAATCTTTGATTTAGTGTACTTTCATGTAAGTTTTATTTTCATGGCAGTTTCCTCTATTAATGGATATTGCATTTTCCTCATTTTATCTTAAGCTTCTGTTGAGGACACAGCTGTATGATCTATTGTCACTAGAAATGACTTCAAATTTTCTCATTACTGCAAGACATTAAGTTGCCAGGATATGATTTACTTTAGTAAGTGCCTTTTATGTCATCTAAGTTGGAGAGTTTTTGTGACTGTTATTTAAAATTCATCTAGCTGGCACTCTGTCTCCACGTTAGAAAACAAAGCAAAGACGAGATGTTAGAACGGAGGAGGTACCTAAAACATTAAATAACGGTTTAGGCAGACACCTCCACGGCAGATCACTCAACTGCCTGGAAACAGTGCAGGGGCACTCTGCTCCTTGGCACTGCCTTCCCAAATGTGTTCCTATCAGCTGCACACATTTCAGAATCTGCGGAAGCAAAGAGAAGACCACAGAAGTGGAAAATTGGAAGGTGGAAAAAAAAATCCCTCAGGCAAAGATTTAAAGTTAATTTTAAAGAATGTTTAGGTGGAGAAACGCTTGCTGGAGTTCGATAAAGGTAGAGAGTACAATGGAAGGCTTCTTTTCTGATGTTTGGGGACTGTGCTGAATTAGCTGATAAGAAAATGAAATTGTGTAAACAAATTGAAGGCAATGATGGAGTCCAGTAGGGCTAAGGACTTTTTAAGCAAAGCTCGGAAAACTGCCACCTTATCTATCTGAGAAAGTGATGTTTTATATTTGCATTCAGTACAATATTTGGAGAAAAAAATGAAGTAGACAAAAATTGTTTAAATCATTGCTCCATGGATTGGCAAAATATTCCAGTATGTTTCATATGATGCATTAAGCAAGGGTGAGTAATTTAAAATGCTGAGTTAAAAAATCAGAGAAGCAAAATAATGCCACATTTTATATACAAGTATAGTTGTACAATTAACAGTTCAGTAGTCATTTTATTTGCTGACAATGTCTGAGGCCATTATATTTATTCGTTTTGTATACAATATGCACTTATTTTTAGTAGCTCCAGGAATATGTAAATTGCAAGACTAAATGCTTTAAACAATGGCCTAAAATTGGCACAGCACTGCTGCTAAAATCAACAGACTTAAGTATAGTATCACAGCAATTACATTATTGAAATATCCCTATTTTGTTATAGGTTCTGTTCAATGGCATAAACTTATAAACCATTTAATTATAATAAACAATTTAATTATAAATAATACAAGCTATTTTTTAAAAATAACCGTTTAGTTAATAGATTCTTTGCTGCAATTACATTATCCTTAGCATTTGACTTTTTTTGAAACAAAAGCAAGATGCTACTGTAATATGCACATTAGATGTTAACCATTTGACAAGGTATTATTTTTATTATATCTTATCATTATCTCATTATAGAAGATGTAAGTCGAGGAACAAAGAGGTTGACTGATTCTGACATTCTTAATAGAAAGACTGAAACTCAAGCTTTTTTATTTTAGTTTTTAAACAAGAAATGTTTCCCTTTTCGTCAGTGATTATTGAAGTTAATTTAATGTGATTTACTTGATTTTCAAAAGTAAATTGCTAAGTATAAAACATTCATTAGTATTTCAATGGCATGAATTTTTAATTTCCAAAACCTCAAATGTTTGGAAATATTTGTACTTCAAGCCAAATTTGTGTGTGTGTGTGTGTGTGTGTGTGTTGTGTGTGTGTGTTGTGTGTGTGTGTTGTGTGTGTGTAGCCTTTCCCCTCTTCCCTCCTTTTCTATCCCTTCTCTGCCTCCCTCTTCTTTGTCTTCCTGTCCCTGTCCTTTGTCTTCCCTTTCCCCCTCCCCTTCTCCTCTTTCTCCTTCTCCTTCCTCTCCTTCTCCTTCTTTCTACTCGGTCGCAGTTGATGATTGGACAAGAGAGCCCCAAAAAATAAAAACAAGAAGTAGAAATTTAGGAAAAGTCCTGAAGTATGTACTGGAGACATGTACACAATGAAACTATCTTGCAAGTAAAACAGCCAGATTCTTGCAGGTGACATACTTTTTCAGCAGAGCTCATAAAGGCATTAGCAATGAGAAAGAGCTCTTCAAAACTACTGCACTGCAGCTAAAAATTATTCTCCAATTTGTTCTTGTTCTTTCAAAATAATACAAAAGTGCAGTACAATTGAGCAGCACACTACAAGTAAGATGCCAGTGAATAAAATAAGAACTTGATATCTGTTGAGTGAACTTCTTTAGTGCAAGCACAAGATATGAAAGTAAAACTCAATCCTGTTACTAAGATTTCTATGTTTCTAAAGGAATATCAAACATTTTCCATTGGATCAGGGGCAAATCCAAGACAAAACTATGTTTCTAATAGAATAATATCCCAGGTCACATCACAACTGTAAAATTCTTAATACTTGTGTCTTTAGAATGAGAGCTACTTTCTTAACAATGACATCCCCAAACTTGTTTCATTTCTCTGATCTCTTGAACAAAGATTAGTAAAGTCCTCAGATAGACAATGCAAAATGTCAAAAATAGGTCACCACTTCTATATTCTTCTTGGCATCAGCCAGAAACAACCAAAGCCATATTCTTCCTTCCCCAGTAGATCCATAGTAGTTCAGTATTATCCCCACCTTCAGGAAACCAATTACTCTACTTTGTGGCATTCTGTTTGTGTGTGTGGTGTTTTGGATAAAGATTTTTACAAAGAGACCAGTTCTTAGAACAAGCATGCTTGGATAAATAAAATTTACTGCAGCCATAAAAGTGGCATATGTTAAACCTGACTAGAATCAGACTTTGGCCCAGATATTTGGGAAAATCTAATTCATGTAGTGGCTTTAGCTACAATGTTCAGAAAGAATGAGGGCAGAAGGGTGAAAAGGACAATTGTAGACAAAAGTTAGCTACATCACAACTCCAAATTTATTATTTCCCAATTTATTATTATTACTTAAAATTATAGTGACTTGAGATTAAGGTGTCTTTTAGGAAGTACATTATGAAATTAGGCAATTGCTACATTTCAAGACTTTCTTTAATGTCAAGTTTGTGTTATGGTTTTAAAAGCCCTTAATCTTATCTATGTTAATAGGTTTTTAAAATTTGTGTGCTTATTCTGTAAGAATTTGTTGCTTTTAGTCCTTATCTGAAAAACTCAGTCCTTGATTTATGGATATTATTTATATTTGGTGTAAAATTTCTTAGTTTTTCAAACCCTGTTATGAAGATATTATGCGCAGAAGAAATGTATTATTTTACCGCAGAAGTTGCATCGTAAACATTCATGTACTGCAACACTTTAAACCTAGAATGAAGTCTACTACAAACTCCTGTCTTGAAGATTTGTCAATCCCCCTTGCTTATTTATCTTCATAACCCTAAAAGGAAGTGAAAAAAGAAGAAAAGCAGTACCTAAACCTCATTATAAATGCCTGACTATGCAAGAAAGGTGCAGCTGTTAGCTATTCATCATCTGAACTTTGCTTTGTTTCTATTGACAGACCATTTTAATAACCACGGCTCTCCAGTTGATATAAAGTATTTCATGTTGCTGGGTTACAGAAATTTGTTATTTAACTGTTTCAAAGAGCAAGTTTTCTTCTCTGCATTTCTTCTTGGTAATTGCTCGTAACAGTTCATTTTTCCCTTGAAAAGTGAACCCAAATAATAATGATTGTCTTTCCAGGAAAAAAATTGTCTGACATGCTGACCTTATATATGATAGGAAAGTGTATAAATGGGAGGGGATCAATGTTATGGAAGCTATTACAATTGTGTTCTACTTCTTCTGTTAGTTGGCCATTTTATTGGTCTTGTGTCTGAATTTATAGTGTGTAAGTTAAGTAATTCTTAATAATTTGGAAAGGCTGGTCAGAGATTTACTTCAGTGGCTGAGTGCCTGCCTGGTACTCATGGCATGTGGTTATGAGTTTGATTCCCGCTACCAAAAAATTTAGAAAAGCTATTATGTATAAATAAGGCAATGTTCAGTGTTGTACGGAACAGAGAGACTAATGGGGTTTTGCCTGGCATTTTCCACTTGCCCAGCCACACTCTTAAGCCCTATTATCTCTTCTGTTTAATGAAGAAGTAAGAAATAGCACTAATTCATTTTGTTATGGTTGATGTAAGAATCAATACTGCAATATCACTTTTTTTTTTAATTTTTTATTTTAAAGAGAATAAAACAAAAGACGGCAGTACAGAGCAGATCAGAACAGGACAACATAAGCAACACAGTACTTTACATTAAGACAACTGGACATCAACAGTAGCTATCACCATATCACTTACTCTGCTATAGTTGAGCATGGTTTCAAATACAGCATTATCAAACATAACAAAATAGTATAAAGCCATGCATAGAGTGAAAGAATTACAGGGCTTTCTGAACCAAATAACAGAAAACAATCAATGGGTACTATAATATCTCATTTTTGATAGAAAAATTTTGTTTAAACTATCACACATATTCAAATCCCAGTAAGACACAATGTAATATCACTATTTTTAACTGTAAAGCATCTCTCTTATATCGTACTCTAATTTAATGATGTCACAAGATCTGGAAAAAACACAATTTTGCTTATGACACCAAGTAAGGATTGAACTGTCAACTTGCTCAGTTCACATACTGAAGGATGAAGCTGAAAAATATTTACACATAAGAAAAGAAACTACGGTGTTCTACAGATGCAAGCTTAAGCACGTCTCTTCCATGCTATTAACTAGCTGAGTGTAAACCTTTAAGAACAACCTGATTGATTTTCAGACTGAGACAAAAATAAATGATAGCACAAAGAGGCTATTTTCATTGCCCTTGATTCTGTTCATTCCATTTTTTTGTTTCTTGCAAAAGTTATTTTGCTAAAGGCTACAACATACTAAGAATTAGAGCTAGCAGAGTGGAAGTAAGTCTGCTTTGAAGCTAAGTAGCCAAACTACTTCCCTTTGGCAAAAGTATCTCCTATGATTAAGCAAAATTTCTTTTAATGGGTCTGGTGGACTTCTAAGGGATTATTTAAGTGTCTGGCCTCGTTTAGACTGTACTTAGCATTGCCATTGGAAAGGAGAAAAATATTGTGTTTGTTCAAGTAAATCTTAAAAAAATGGTGCTAAACTTTTATTTTTTTCCCTTCTTTCCTGCAGACAAGGTACAACATAATTAGAGATAAAAAAAACTTATAATCAGTAAGAGGTCATGACTCTAAGTTATTGCAAATTTACAAACAATTTGGGGGAACTATTATGTTTGTTTTCACAAACTTCAAGTTCTTTATAAAATTATATACTTTTTAATGTTACATCATTATGACTTCTAGAAGGATCCTATGATTTGGTAGAATGCCATTCCACTCCCCAGTTGTCCTTCCTGATATTTTCTCCAAAGTCCACCAGAGTTCATTTTGAGCAAATCAGTCTTAGTTAATGCCATCCGAAAGCTTTGCTAGTTGTTCAGAAGATTCTACAACAGTATCACCTACTGTCAAGATCTGAGAAGACTTAGTGCCTTGGATAAATAATTACTGGCCATGTCTCTATAACCCACCATTTTCTCAAGTTTCACAAGGTCAGAAGATACTGGAAATAAACTCCACCCTTTACTGGTCTCTTGCAATTTTTTTCAATGCGTAGTGGGAGTCTTCTTTGTTCACAGAAACATTCATCCAATGAACAAGGGAATAAATAATGCAAAGGCAATTTCTCAAAAATCTCTGCCATTTTGCCCAAAAACTTTAGGGCAAAAGTCATCAATTTTCAGTTCAGATATTTATTTACTTCCAGAAAAAGGACAGAAATAGCTCAATAGTGGAGCACTGGCTTAACATGTATGAATCTCTACTTTGGATGCCCAGCATTGAAAAAAGAGTTTTCATAATTCATAAAATTATCACCTGGCTATAGATAAATTCAGTTTTATGTAACCATACATAATCCATTAATATCTCCATTCCAATTTAGATGACTTCAGGTTCTTTCCCTGAATGACAGGAAATGATAATTCTTTAAATGATGAGATGATGTTAATTATTAAATGAATTATATTATGCATATGCAACTTACTGAAGGACTCTTCCTAGTACCTGTCTTAAAATAAAGAAAAATTAATTGCCAACGCAGTCCTACCTTCTAGAAATGTCAGATGCATTACAGGCAGCTCCTTTACCAAAAGTCAAAACAAAATGATTAGGTATGAAAGACCTATACCTTAAATTCATTTCATTAAATTCTTGTCTATATTATATGTTTCTATTATTTGGTTTAGTGCTATATGCATGGCTTCTCATTAGTCAGCATCGGAATTCTCAGATGTCAAACCCTGGCTGGTATAATTTGGCTCTAGGATTTTAAAAAGGAATATTTCTGAGTTATTTGATTAATATATTCTGTTCATGAAACATCTTCAAGGTTTTTGTTTATATTCTTTCACTTAGAAAAAATAGCTCCTTGATTGTAAATGTTATTCAGTTAAGTGTCAAATGTTAATTAAATAAATTTAGCTATTTTAGATGCTCTACTATAACAGTTTCAAATTAATATCTTAAATTTATGTAGTCCTAACTGCTCAGTTTTGATTAAATTCTTTTTCTTCTCTAAACATAAATTCACATGGGAATTATGACTCTCACTTTATAAGCTTCATGGAGTGAGACCAATAGAGGTCATTTTAAACGGCAATACAGACATGGATTAGGGAAAACTTAATGTTCACTCCATTCTCTTTTCTGCTTTAAAGATAGTGCTTAGCATATTTTCACAGGGTTCCATTAAATCTTTCAAGTTTTAGTCCTTTGTGGGATATGGAGTTGACCTTGACTTTTTATACTTGTAAACAAGTCTTCAACTGTCTTCCTGAGAATGCAGATGGAGAAGGAAATTCATAACTGGGAAGAAATTTTTCTGCATCATTCATGAGTGGAGATTTTCTAAGCTTAGTGGGACACACTGGGGTTATTAATGTCGCCTGTCTGTCACAGAAGTGTGTTGCTAGGCTTAGGCTGCTCGGTTGTGAAGACAGAACCACTGGGAGCTGTTGTATATATGTGCACATCCTGTTTCTGATTTGAAGGATTTTGGACAAGGATCAGCCATGATTCCTAAGGTCTCTAGACAGCAGTGGGGATGGATTTTTAAAATTTGCCTCTGTTACATAGATAATTATTTCAAGTTGGTAAAGCAAATAACCTGCAATGTATAGTGGCGTACCACATACACACACACACACACACACAC
The DNA here is from genome assembly GCA_004027295.1 of Dolichotis patagonum. Taxonomy (NCBI): domain Eukaryota; kingdom Metazoa; phylum Chordata; class Mammalia; order Rodentia; family Caviidae; genus Dolichotis; species Dolichotis patagonum. Next base: position 6,725 of record PVJX010040345.1, on the reverse strand, counting down.
ACACACACACACAGACACACACACACACACACACACACACACACACACACACAAACACACACACACAGACACACACACACACACACACACACACACAGACACACACACACACACACACAATTTCTCTTCATTCATATTCACAGAACAGCCTGATGTACATCGGGTGTCTTTCTTGTGCAAGGTTTTCCTGCAGAGTTGTGGACTAACAATTCTTTTCTCTTTTCATCACATGGCCCCGGTATGTCTGAGTTCTTGCATTTATCCTCAGCATCCTAAGTTTGAAGGAGAGAGCTTCCTGCAAATTTTTCTGTGAGATTTTATTGTACAGGATGGGGAGAAGAAAATATCTCTTTCATTCACATTTCAGCTATCAAATCTTATCACAAGGATCTCCAAGTTAACTTCAAGAGAGGTTGGGAAATATTTCTGCACCCTAGACAATAGAAAATAAACTAGAGGAGTACCGAACCAAAGTCAATTATAAGGCTCCTGACAATTATCAGTTTCTGGCACATTTTTGAGAAACGTTTTAATCTCATAATGACTGCAAAAAGCAGAAAGCCTGAAGTGATCACTGCCTGAATCTCAAATGTTGTTTAAGTCATACAGGACCCTGAGATGGTTGTGGGGTTTGTGTCCTGAAGGTTCTACGGAGTTTCAATGAGTATCCTAAGCCATTTATTTAACCTATACCTCAATAGTTTTAGGCTAAGAGATACTGGGTATTTAAGATGAAACAGCATAAAGTAGCAACATTTTATACGAAGGTGTTTGGCTAGCAATGTATTAACCTTTGGACTTCTTTAGGAACAATCACAATACTTGTTAGTAATTTCCTGCTCTAAGAAGGAATTCCTTAGGACGGTTTTTGTCCCATGTTGTTAGACAAGTTTGTCCAATTAATTTCAGAAATAAAATGAGATGGTCTTACCTAATTTTTGAAACTCTGACTCTTTTTGGTTTTTATCAGTCATATAAATTATCTGCATTGGGAGTAAGAACTACAGGTGTATTGTGAACAAATTAAATTCCATGAGTTAAACTGTTAGCGCCTAGTTGCTGTGTAAAAATGCTTGATCCCATATTGCTTGTGTCTCTTGGTAGGTAACTGGAAAATTGGAACTCACTTCTTTTATTCTCACTACTCTCAAAAATATCCACTTTTAAGTCCAACATACAGTTCACAGGGGTGGGGAGTGTGGTCCTAGATTGATCTTTCCTGACTTCTAACTTAGGTTAAATGAAAATAAGTTTTCACTTTTAGAATGCAGTCACATCCACATAGTCTATGGCTTAATACTCCACCACAAGTCTAAGGCTCTTTTTGCCTGAGTATTTGTGTGCCCTTGAACTTTATACACAGAAACTTAAATCCACAGTGGGAAAGTATTAGGAAACAGGGCCTTCAGGAAGGGAGTTAGCCATAAGGACAAAGCGCTCCTGATGGATGCCCCCTGGAAAAGAGACCTTAGAGAAGTCTTTGTCTTTATTTCTACCACAGGAGGATAAAATTAGTTGTCAGTCTGCAAGCCAGACGCAGATATTACTTAGAACCCTATCATGTTAGCACTCTATTCATGGCCATCGCGTCTTCAAAACTGAAAAATAAAGCCCCACTATGTGTAAGCCACCACATCTATGTACTTTGTTACAACTTCTTGAACTGATTAAGCCTTTAGAATAGACCCCAGTGAACTGACTCTTGCTTGGGTTCGTCAGCCAATTCTCTCTACAAATCCACTCTTACTGTCTTATGTTCTAGTTGCTGAGACATAACACTCACAATTTCAGAGAAAAAGGTTTATTTTGGCTCACAGTTTTTAGAGGTTTCAGTCCAGAGTCGCTAATTCTAAGGCAGGTGACATGGCAGAAGGGCATCACAAATGAAAAACAATCCATGGCTTGACAGCAGGAAGCAGAGAGGGAGCAAGGGAAGAGGGAAGAAGATAAAACCTTTGAGGCCTCTCCTCTAACCAAGCTTCAACTCCCAATACCACATTTAGCAATAAACTCATTAACAGACTAATCCATGAGTGAGTATAACACCCCATAATCCATCAGCTCCCCAAAGCCTCTGCCTGTGAGCACATAAGGCTTCAGGGACATCTAGACATAAACCGCAGTACTCAAGAAGTAATATAATTTATTCCCAAAACTCTGGTAAAGATCTAGTTTTACATGCTCTTTAATAGAAACTATCTTTCTCTGGAATTTTTTAGAGGTGTTTCTTGGGAGCTACTCTTGGCAAATTTACATCAGATATACTTCTATCTTTGTTTTTTTGGTCCTGTAGTATTCTTGCTTTTTGATCATGTGGACCAAATTCAGTGTCCACCACTTCCTTGTCTCTGAGAGTATTATGACAAAAAAATAAGCATTTTATAAATGTTTATCAAATACATGCATAGCAACACTAGGTACACTTTGTCATACATGTATATTAACATGGTGTCTAAATAAACAAGCAAAAAAACCCAGTTCATCATAGAACCAGTTTTAGTTCTATTTCCTAGAAATGGAGGCTAGAATTTTTAAGTAAGAAGTTGTAAAAAATTTAATCATCACTTTTTGCCAGTAGAAAATACTAAAAAGTTTAACTTACACAGCAAAGTTCCCAATATGATAAAGATGCGGCTTGCACTTTTAGTCACTGACAGCAGGCTTATGCCTACCTTCTCAGAAGCAATGTAGATGCCTACTAGGGGCAGTGGACCCCAATCCCCTCCCCAATGATATGGCACACTGCAAAAAGAAAGAGCAAAAGACAGAATGGTGGTACAAGGAGGGAACTGGGATTAACAGTTGTTTATAGGGCACGAAAGGCCATGAGGCAGCCAATACCTCCACATTTTCCAATTGAGAAAAATGTTGAAAGGATTATGGGATGCTGTAGAGGGTCATGGTAGCCTTATAATAATGAGAGACTTTATGTTGATGAGGATGGTAAGGAGAGGTGGCAGATCACCAGTGAGTTTGTCCTTTCCCCAAGGTGAAACTCTTTTCTTATTACTACTGGACTGTCAAGGAATCAGGATGTCTTCAGCTGATATAATCTTGCCCGGGACATCACAGCATCACAGACCACTGAGCCTTCAACAGTGACCAAAGGCACACAGCACTCTGTGCAACATACTAAGGCCTCTGACAAGCTCTAAACACAATTTAATTATGAATTGATGTTTCCCCCAAAACTATATAGCATGGTCCTCAACAATACCGCTCTGATCAAAGGAAAACATTCTCATTACATGCAATATTTTGCCCACTCCAAAGATTGATTGTTGGTCCTTTTAGTTCTCTTAATCATACTTAGCACCAACCTCCTATTGTCCTAATTTCCTGGTCTTTGATTGTATTATTAGGGATGTTTGATTTTACTCATATTCCCTTAAATGGTTAGAGAGATACAGAGAAATGGAGAATGATGTCCAGTGTTTCAGGATATTGATTGAGTCTAATGAGATTTTAATAGGAGATTAATCCTTTCAGTGAAAAATGACATTATATATATATATATACACACATATGTAACATATATACATAGGTAATACATTGTATCGATGTGGTAGATGTTTTGTAAACATTTTTCTTTTTCCTATCTTTGAAATACAAGGTGTGATTGAAATATATGATAAATATTTAAATTAAAATAAATGTATTATAGTAAAGGACACATTGCCATTAATCGTCTCAAAATTCTCTCCCTGCTTATCTCCCATAATTCCTATTTCTGAGGCAGTTCTGGAGGTCCTCTTTTATGTCTTTAATGTGTGACCTCAAATACAATGAATCCTGTTGCTGTCACAAAACAAAAGCAAGTCCATAAAAACATAAAAACATTATTGCATGTCCTTATCCATCTCTTTACCAGATCTGGAACCATGCAAATTTTGACTCTTCCTTAATTATGATTATGAAATATGAATGCTTTGAACTGATTCAGGAAGCTAGGCAGCCATGAGAGCACAATGAAAGAGAAGTTGAGGGACAATGTGTCTTTTGCTGAAATAAAACTTTAAAAAATGCAAACATAGAGCATGTCTGTTAACCATATCTCATACATCACAGAAGTTTCATTTCTATTTCACTTCATGAACAAGGTAACCCAGGAAATAAAGAAATTAAGGTTTTATCTCACTGTGAGCCAGTGAAGAAAACAAAAGGCAGAGTAAAACTGTGCCATACTTATTAGTGTCCAAGCCTATTTTAATGGACCATGATTCCTTCGAAATGATGAGCTCCATTAATCACAGAAATATTTCATGGATATGGTGAATTGGAGAAAGTACAAATTTGCAGAAGGGAAAAGTTAACTGAGATATCTTGGAAGACAGAATTTCTTGGCCCTAGCCACTATTTTTGCCGAGGATGATTAAAGTTAAAATCTAAAATTCCAAAGGGAAAACTGATAAATACAGATCAATTTCATTAAATAAAGCAGGGCGAATTAAAACATTTAGATCCATTATTTCATATTTTGCGTAATGAGAACAATATTTTTCTTGGCTCCAAATTTGGAGCCACTGCAACCTCATGGGAATGGTAATGCCTGCAATATAAAACAGAACAATTTTCCAGAAGTTTCTATAAAATAATTTTTCATTTCAATTTTTTGCCTGATTCAGATGATTTGTTTTCATTTCCCTCTAGGACAGTGATATTACTAATGTGAGTAATTAATTTATTTTGGCAAATATTTTATTTTTGTTGAATTGTTTCCTAGATATTCTGTTGTGCGTTAGTGTCCTTAGGATTGAGTGAGGATGAGAAAGGAGTATAAAAAAAATAGCAGGTTTAGCTTTACAGAATTAAATTTTTATATCACTATGAGTAAATGTAAGTGCATGAGCTCTTTCTTTACAATGAGTAAGGTAAAGATTCAAAACCAACAAAAAATCTGTTTTTTATTTGTTTATATTTTTATTAAATTTTGTATATCATAGGTTGCATTATATTTTACAAGTATTTTGAAGTATACTGATATATTTTCAGATCTCTTATTTATTATTATAACATTTTTCTAATATTGTGGTGTTTATAGAAACTCTGCTTAGCATTATTTTATGTCATCAGTTGTCTATTCATAACTTTTTATATAATCACTTTAAATGCTGTAACATTATAATAAGTTAAAAGAGTTTTATGTTTTTACTTAGGAAGACAATATTCTATGGGATGATAAAATTTGTACACAAGAAATTAGCATTCAAAGGGCAAGAAAAAACAATTAGAAAATGTGTAAAAATATTTTTACGAATATAGCATTTCAAAAAGGAATCTAATGATACTTGTTTCCCATTCAAGCTCACATCATTGTTCTATTCATCCACTTTCTCAAGATTCATAACCTAACTTGCCCTTTCTTTCATGTTTTTCTTCACCAATTCATAGAAAGTTACCAGTTATGCTTCCACAATCACATTCCTCCTCTGTAGTGGTTCAAGCTCATAATTCATTGTGTCTTGTCAAACTAGCCTACTATATTTCTTCTTGCTACCTCGGGTCCTACCTGCTTTTTATTTTTCATCCACACTACAAATTGATGTCAGAGTGAACATCCTAATGTAGAGCTACAATGGCATCAGACCTTTTCTAGAAAAACCCTCAGGTCATAACCCATTGAATCAGTCAGAGCTCTTGACTGAAAGCTCAGAAACCAATCCTACTTCTCCAGCAATGAAAGCTGAATGTCATGAAAGATGTAATGGGAAGCTGGAGAACTAGATTTGAAAAATGCATCGGGGAAAGGTCAGTTGGGATGGCTTTCCTGGAAATACAATACCAGTATTTTAGTAGGAATATTCTGGCCAGGATATTGCTATTGCTGCTGCAGGGCACCATTAGTGCAAGACAAGAAAGGGATATTTACTTTGGATTCTGTTGCTTGAGAAGATGCGCTGTGTCGCAGAGTTATTGTATGTAATTGGGAGGCTCCAGGCCAGGAAGGAATTTAGATGCAGGTCAGTCACTCCAAAACGTACACAGACAACTCCAACTGTAAACGCTAATTAATGACACAAATTTCTTCTTAAAATTGCACTCACATCCTTTCCCAAGTCAACTTGAAATTATATTTCCAAAATAATTGTTTGCCAAGACGTCTCCTTCCAATATGTTAGCTATGCATGAACATCCTAGACAATTAATTATTCTCTCAAACCAATACACATATTTCACACCTGCAAGCTTGTGCACATGATATATTCTGAGCCTGGGCTTGGTGCAGTGCTTGCCTAGCATGTGCAAAGACCTAGGAGCAATATCCAGGACTGCAAAAGCAAACAGTTTCTCAGTCTGAACACATAGACATTATGAGCTGGGTCAAGTTTTGCTGTAAGGAGCTATCTTTTGTATTATAAGACATTTATCAGTAATATAGCACATTTAACCTCTACCCAATAAACACCAGGAGCACTTCTCCAGGGACCAATGGAGTGTGTCTTTGAAGGGAATATTGGGGCTTTGGACTTTCCCTATCTCTCTTTCTGCTTTCTAGTCGACACAAGGAGTCCTCTGCTAGGTCCATATTCTGAAGGACCAGTTCATAAACAGTGCAGTCCAGTAACCAGGGACTGAAACCAAAGGATAAACTAAATCTTTCCTCCTTATAAATTTTGTATCTTAGGTATTTTATCACTGTGACAGAACTAACAACTCCTCTTGTACAAATTTTTGCCACCATTGAGAAAGCTTCCTCTAGTTAAAAGCAGTGATATTTTCTTTAT
>PVJX010040344.1:0-15242 GCA_004027295.1 Dolichotis patagonum | reverse complement strand
TTTGTGTGTGTGTCTGTGTGTGTGTGTGTGTGTGTGTGTGTGTGTGTGTGTGTGTGTGTGTCTGTGTGTGTCTGTGTGTGTGTGTGTGTCTGTGTGTGTGTCTGTGTGTGTTTATGCAGTTTTGGCTTAGGCAGCTACACAGCTTGAGCCCAGCTGTTACCCAGCAGCCCTGCCTGTGTCTCCGGCTGCCTTTCTCTCATCTCTTTTATTAGAATTAACCACAGGTTGGAATTTACTCACAAAGACATTGTGAATGCCTCACATCACTCTAGAACGAATCCTTCTTGAAATTTTTGTTCTTGGTTTCTCAATCTCCTATGTGTCAGTTAGGATTCACTAGAGGAACAGACTCACACACACATAAATGATATATAAAAGATTTATGAAGTGGGCTTGCAATGCTGCCTGTGGAGCCAGGGTGGACTAATGTAAAATGGCTGCCCACACACTGGCGAGCAGGAGGATCCAGGCGAAGGTCAAAGGCTTGGAGCTCACTGCAGAGTCTTGTGTGAGTCCTTATTGGAAATCCAAAGGGGCTGCACTGGAAAGCTGAGAGTCTGAGCTGGAGGCCTGAGGATGGACATCCAATGGCAGTGGCAAAGACTAGAGCTCCTTTGAAGAAGCAAAAGTGAGATTTCCTTCTTTCCCTTTTGATTCCATCCATGTTGCAGGCCTATTGGTCGGTGATAATCACATCTAGGGTGGGTCTTCCCTCTTCAGTAAGTCAATCATCCAGACACACGCAGACCTTTGCTAAGCTAGTCCACCAGGTATTTCTTATACAAGGTGACACCACAACTAACTATCACATGTTTGATCTACGTTTGTTGCAAGATTCCCTTTTGAAACTAGCGAGTGGCTCCTGGGAAGAGGTAGGTTAAGTGGAAATCACCATCTCAAGAATTCCTTTCATATCACCCATGAGACTTGCTAAAAAGGAAAGAAAAATTATACAACTGCAAATAAAAACAGGAAGTGAGCATGACAGATTAGAAGGGTGAGTCTGATCCACCCAGAGAAGGGTCAGAGGGCACACAGGTCCTTGAAGCCCGTGTCTTCCCTTCTCCTGGGCCTCCCTCCTCCCTCTCCTGGCTTCTGGTCCAGCCAACCTCTGACAGCAATCCCTCCTTGAGCCTTGTCCATTGGGGTTCCCTTCTGCCTCTGGCTCTGCTGGTTTCAATGCCCTAAAGCATAGGAAATCCATTCGCAAGATGCTGCCCATGGAGCAGTCCCCTGGGAGAAGGGACTAGCAACCCCAAGCTGCTGCTGGCTCATGTGTATACTCAGTGCCCATTTGCCTTCAGAAGAGAAAGGAGAAATTGGCCAAGTCATAGCAAACTCACAGGAAATGAAAGGTAATCTTCACTTCTGACAAACCCCTATACCGGGCCTAGACATAGGCCCTTACTCAAAGATATACTAATAAACAGCAAAACAAACACAACCTCAACACAAAGCCTGATAAAAATTCTGTAACAGAGATAATAGGAAGCAAGTAGTAGGGTCCAAAGGAAATTCAGCCTTTAAATATAATCACTTCGTGAAATAGAAGGAAAATTTGGGAACAGATGGGAACACACTGTATTCGATACCAAAGCAGGCAAGTTCTATTAAAAAAAGAACTGATGGAGGCAAGAAGAAAAAGAAACCAAAAGAAAAATAATTTTAAGACAAAATGCATTGAAAGCAATAAGTCAGGAACTTAATAGGACAACAAACCAAATCAGTGAACGATGCAGCAAACTTGCTAAATATTTCTGGAAATGATACTAATAAATAAAAAGATGAGAGCAGTAACAGAGATGGATAATAGATGTGCAAGTTACAGACTGAAGGTTCCACAGATGAAAAAGCGGGATAAATTAACAGCAATACCGAAATCCTAATGGGGGGGAGCCCCAAATCTAGAAAAATACCTCCAATTCTGACGTTGTTGTCCTCGAATCCTTCTCAAAAGAACAGAATTTTTAGAAGAAAGGGGAAGGAAAACTGAAGAGAACGTGGGAGTGACGCAGCGGTACCCAGCTGGGTATGCACAGCCCGTTCAAGGGCTTCTCTAGAATCCTCAGTCTGCGCCTCAGACAATCATGCCCTCCTCCCCAAGCCTCAGTTTTCCCCTCTGTGATAGGGAGAGTCTTGGTTTAAGTTTCCTGGAAAGTGCAGCCTGCAGTAAGAACTTGGGTGCAGACAGTTCATTAGGAAGCTGACTTCAGGCAGCAAAACAAAGGAAAGACAGAAAAACAGACCTGGCCTCCAGGGACGCTCCTGAAGGCAGCTTTGGAATCAGGCCCGTTTGGGAGCTCTGAAAAACTCTCTATGAAACCAGCTTCAGAGACCTGGGCAGCCGGGGATCATCCACAGAGCCCACCTGCCTAGGGGGGATGGCTGCCACCCACTGTGCTCACCCCTGGCATCCAGGGCCAGAAAAATCTGCACCAAGAAGCACATCAGGAGTCTCCCGGGCCCCGCGCATGCCGATGTGAACTCGGACAGAGATGAGCTGTGGCTGAGCACAGCAGGGACGTGGACACGTGTGCCTGTGCGCCCAGACCAGCTGAGGTGGGGAAGGACCACGTCTGGCTAGTGCTGCAGCCCGAGAGCCCCCCGCAGAGTGGCAAGTGTCCCATGCTCAGTCACTGTCACTTCCGGCTTTCCCAGGGACACAGCTTGGACCCGTGATGCAGACTTCAGCCCAGCGCGAGAAAGAACTTTCTAAGGTGGCGATGAAGGGCAGGGTGGGCCTCCCCCAAGCCAGGATCCAATCTGAATCCTACTCATGGAATTCATTATGCTTCACCTCCTCCTGCATTAACCCATGTGCTCTTCCATCTGCTGTTTACATACCCCTAGCCATGAGGAGCTCACCACCTCATCAGAGAAATGCCTAGTTGCGATGGCCTTGATTCAAATTCAAACCCCCTTTCTGCAAGTCATTTCTCCACTCTGGACCTCAGTGTCTTCACCTGAAATATGAAAAATGGCTGTAGCAGGAATGTGGGAGTGAGCCCCCTGACAAGGGCTCAGAGAGTTAAGTTGGATAGGGAAGAGAAAGTAGTAATGACACCTATTTACTCAAACACATTGGAAAAACTTAAATACAGCCAGGTGAAGTGGCTGTAATCCCAGCACTCTGGGAGTCTGAGGCAGGAGGATCAGTTGTTCAAGCCCAGCCTGGGTAAATTAGTGAGGCCCTGTCTTAAAATCTAAAAAAATTAGAAAGGCTTAGAGACTAGTTCATCGTGAAGTCCCTGAGGACCAAAGACCCTAAGTACCAGAGAAGGAAGAAGGGGTGGGAGAGAGAGAGATTAAATATGCTTGCAGATGGCTTTTTATCACACAATAGGATTATTTTCACCCCACACAGGTTCATTTTTGCCTTAGCTTTCAGAAGCTTTTAAGCTGATTGCATGCTTAAGAGTGTGCTGGTCACTTGCTGTAGGCTTCTACTACAAATATTCTTCCTCCCCTCCGGTTTTACGGCCTTCTTCTTTAACTTCTAACATCTACGAAGTTGTCTTATGTTCTTTATAGGTGTGTTTGTTACTATCCACGTACTCGCACACCAGCATGTACGGTCACATCTAGTTGCTTATCCAGCCCACTGACAGGTTTTGTTTGGCCCATAGAATGTTTGATATAAATTTGAGTCAAAATTTTTAAATAGCAATATTTTACCCCACCTCACCCCCCCAAAAAACCTCTGAATCTAGATTTCTGGCATTTCTTGAGTCTGCTGGAACAGGAGGAGACTGTCCCTTAGGGGAACACGGGCTCATGGCTTCATCCTGGCTCTTATCACTCCGTGTTTTCCGTGCCCCCCAGCTATGTCAGCCTGGCTTCTGTAGACTTCTGCATTTGTGGCCCTCGCTTATTTAACGCAAATCACACAAAGCATCTATTTATTTTCTCCTAATTGTACGGGGACACATACAAGCCACATGTCATGTATTGTGCATCCATCCACAGTGCCCCCTGTTAATTGAATGAACAAATGAATGAGCCAGTGAATGAATTAACAGAGGAACAATGCTAAATAAATATTGAACAAATTACATAACCATAAACAGATACAAACTGTGTAGCTCCGATGTAGGAAAGAACAAGGAGCAAGATTCCTATTGGCTACTGCTCCAAGCTCAAGGATTTACACCCTCAGCTCCAGACACACATAGGCTCTGAAGATTTTCAAGAGGTCGCAAGCACTCTGGACTTGGTAAAGCATTCTCATGCCAGAGGATGGGAAATAAATCAAAGTAAAATTCAAGGTCCCTTCCGTGTAATTCTTAGGTGTCCAGTTGCGTGGGGTATTCAGCGATAGCTTTCCTAAGGTAGACAATTAGTTATTGTGCTTGACCCCTCATACAACCAAAAAAAAAAAAAAGAGATGAAACGCCCAGCAGACCTATTTGGATTTTGCAGGGAACACAGTCTTCACGTGGGTGTGTTACGGGGCCCATTTACCAAGGGATCTGGAAAGCTGCTAGTTTAGAAGAAGAAACGGCTCTGCAGCTTGTCCAGGCTGCTATGCAAGCTGTTCTGCCACGGAGCCTATGGGACCCAGCAAATCTCAGGAAGATTCTTGGGGTATCTGTGGCAGACGCTATTATTCGCATGGGCCTCCACGGGTGAACGACAACAGAGTCCTTTAGGACTCTGGAGCAAAGCTCTGCCGTCCTCTGCACATAACGACCCTCTCTCCCTTTGAAAAACAGTTCCCAGCCTGCTGTTGGGCCTCGGTGGAAACTGAATGCTTGTCTACAGGGCACCGCAGTCATAAAGTTAGATGTGCACAGCAACAGTTCATCATCAAGTACATGAAGTTAGATATTCAGGACCAGGCCTGAACAGGTCTGGAAGACACAGCCAAGTTACATAAAGCAGTTCCCCAAATGCCACTGGCTCCTACTCCTGCTGTCCTGCCTTCTATTCCCCAGCATGCACCTGGGGCCCCACGGGGTGTACCACATGATCATTTGACAAAAACGTGAAGATGAGGGTCTGGTTTCCAGATGATTCTTCTCCCAAATGTGGGCAGCTGCAGAACTGCAGCCCCTTTCCAGAACATGCCTAAAGGATGGTGATAAAGGGAAATATTCACAGTGGGCTGAACTTTTAGCAGTGCACCTGATTGCACAATTGGCTTAGAAGAAAAAAATGTCCAGATATGGGACTAACATTGACTCATGGGCTGCAGCCAATGGTCTGACCCAACAGTCAGGGACTTGGAAGAAACATGATGGGAAATTGGTGACAAAGGTGTTTGGCGAAGAAGTCTATGGACAGATATTTCTATAGGGACAAAAACGCAAAGATGTGCTTGAGTTCCAGTAAATGGCCACCAAACGGTAGCCTCAGTAGCAGAGGACTTGACTAATCAAGTGGTTAGGTTAGCTCATTTTGTGTGTAGCCATCAACTTTTTTCTTCAGTCATCCATGTCATTACCCAATAGGTTCACAAAGTGGCCATGGTGGCAGGGATGGAGGTTATGCATAGGCTCAGCACACAAACTTCACTCACCAAGGGTGATCTGGCTACAGCCACCGTTGAGTTCTGCACTACTGAATTCTACCAATAGCAGAGACCAACACTGAGTTCCTGATACACAACCATTCCCTGGGGTGATCACCCCGTGACTTGGTGGCAGGTTGTACTTAACCACTTCCATCATGGAAAATGATGGGTTTTGACCTTACTGCCATGAACACTTACTCTGGGTATGGATTTGCCTTCACTGCTCATAATGCTTCTGCCAAAATGGCCATCCATGGACTTACAGAATGCCTTTATCCACCATCATGGTATTCACAGAACATTGCTTCTGGTCAAGAAGCAAATTTCACAATCAAGGAAGTGAGGCAATAGACTCATACTCATAGAAGTCACTGGTCTACCATATTCTTCAGCATCTAGCAGCAGCTGTATTGATAGAAAGGTGGAATGGTCATATGAAGACGCAATTACAGTTAGGTGGTAATGCTTTACAGGACTGGGGCAAGGTTCTCCAGAATGCTGCACATGCTTTGAATCAAATGTTCACTACATGGTACTGTTTCTCCGATAGCCAGGACTCAAGGATCCAGCAATCAAGGGATGGACCATGACCTCCAGTGACGCACTAGCAAATGTTTTGCTTCTTGTTCCAATGACTCTATGCTCTGTTATCTTAGAAGTCTTAGTTCCAGAAGGGGGAAAGCTTGTACCAGGATGCACAACAATGATGCCATTGAACTGGAAGCTAAGATCCCTCCCCCACTCAACCACCCCTGTCATTTTGGCCCTCTCATGCCTCTGCGTAAACAAGCTAAAAAAGGAGTTAAGGTATTTGCGGGGATGGCTGATCCAAACTAGCAAGGAAAAACTGGACCATGCCTCCACAGAGGAGGGAGAATATATTTTGAGTGCAGAAGACCCCTTAGAGCACCTCCTAGTATTTCATGCCCTCTTACAAAGGTTAGTGGGAAACTACAACAGCCCAACCCAGGCAGGATGGCAAATGGCCCACAATCTTCAGGAATAAAGGGTCACTTCACCAGGTAAAAAAAAAAAACAAAAACAAGACCTGCTGAAGTGCTTCCTGAAGGCCAAGAAAATACAAAATGTGTAGAAGAAGGTAGTTACAAGTACCAGCTAAAACCGCATGACCAGTTACAGAAACAGAGACGGTAACTGCCTTGAGTATTTCTTCACTATTTTGTTAATATGCTCATGTGCACATATGTGTATATTAAGCAGGTATCTTTGGTTTAAGGATATGTATCTTATCAAGCTAACAAGGGGTGGACTGTGGTCATTAACTGCGATGTGCCAGTTCGAATGGGTTAATAAATGCCAGGCAGCTTAGTGGAGCCCAGCTCTGGATGGCCACAAACTGGGGAGGGACGTCTCACCCTAGACATGCATGGCACCAGCCAATAGGCTTGCAGCCTGAACCAAATAAAAAGGGAAAGAAGAAGGAAGTCTTCCCTCACTTCTTTGGAGGCACCCTGGTCATTGCCTTTGCCTTTGGACATTTGTCTCCCTTCCCTCATGCTTCCAGTGCAGATTTGTCATCCTTCAAACCTGGTCCCTTATGCTGTCTGACAGGGACTCACATGGGACCCCACAGTGAGCTCCAGGCCTTTGACTTTCAACTGGATCCTCTGGGTCTCCGGGCACAGATGGCCATTTTACATTCTTCTGCCCCTCATTCCACAGGTAGCCGTTGAAAGCCTACTTAGTAAATCCTTTCTACAATCATATGTAGTACATATACATATGAATATGTATCTATATATCCATATTCTTATATATTCCATTCCTCTGGTGAACTCTGATACAACTACCTCACTCTTCTCTGAATAGGTTCCACAGGTTTCCTTTCCCTGGGAATAAACCAATCCCTCTAAAACCAGAGGTCCATCTTTCTAAAGCATCTCGTCACTTTTCAATATGCAGTATCTCTGGGCTGCTTATTGGATACCTTGCACATCATTTCTTCATCTTGAGCCCAAACTACCAGTCAGCGCTCAATTCTGCAATTGACTACATGGCTCAGGGAACAAACCCTTAAATCTGATTACAGGAAAATTCATTACTTTAAGACCTCCCTCGGGGTTCAGAGCTCATAAAGGAAACCTCCAGAGGCTCCAGCTTAGAGGAAAGAGGCTGCTGTGCTGCAAATCTACAGACAGGCAATAATTAACCTGAACTAATTATCGTCAAGCCCCAGGTCAGGTTTCTGGTTCAGGGTTCCCTCGTGACAGTGGGGTTTGTAGGGCCACAATATTCCCCTCAGCCACAAAGGGGACATCCAGCAGGTTTTAATACAAAAGGGCAGAAGGGAAAAGAAGCTCTGCAAAGCGAAGACTGCCGGGCCCAAGGTGCAATTCCCAGGATCTGTATTTCCAGAAAGGCAAGTGGCCAGGACTGGTGAGGAGAGAAAGCTAATGAGTGTCAAGGGTGGGGACATGATTCAGACAGGCAATTGTGCAAAGACTTTCCCTGGTTTTGCTGGTGATTTTCTTAGGATCTTAAAATAAATCAGACCACAAATATCAACACATAAAGGCAAACTAGGAAATATACATATATTTTATCTAATTATAAAAATAAGAACATAGTAAATTATAGAGATAATAAATGCAAGCAACTTTTTAAAAAATGTTTAACCTCATTCCAGTAATTTTAAAAAATCAACAGAACATTTTGCTTTATGAGATTAGTAAAATGTTTCAGGATTTGACTCATTTTGTTTTACTTGGACACTTAATATACTATTGTTTGGAGTATAAATCAGTTCAGCTTTGGGAGGTAATGTGATCTTATGATATATATATTCTTTCAACTTTCATCTTGAGAACTTTACCTTTAGGATGGTGGCTGTCATGCAGAGGTAATTTTGCCACTCATTTGAAAGTCTGAAGACAGTGACAGTCACCATGTCAGAGAGAGGGGATGCTACTGGTGTGGGGAGATCAGGGCTCCTGCCAAGCACCCTTCATGGCACAGGGCAGCCCATCTGAATAAGAATCCTTGGTCCAAAATCATGGTGTTATCACTGAGCTACCCTGCATTAAGGTGAAAACTAAGGTAAATGTGTAGGAATATACGGTGTACCCAAGGATATGCAATGCAGCACTGTCTAAAAAGTCAAGACATTAGAAGTGCTGCTCATGGATAGGGGCTAAAGAAATTTTGTGCCTTCATCTACCAGAATGTTGTAGAGCCACTAGAAACTGAGCGAGTCTCAATTTCATTGTATTCATTGACATGGAAATATACCATGGAGTGAGAACTGCTGGCTACTGAATCATATGCCTCATATGCACATACTGAGTATGTAGAGAAAATGTGAAGGGTTTCAACTATTATTCTTTTAAATTTTATCTTAAAGGTAGTAAAATACAACACAACAAGACAGAACAAAGCCAATTGAGACAGTGCAGTGAAATTGGTACAGAACATCGCAACAGGTTACCGGGATAACAGTAATAGGTACCCTAGTATATCTCGTTATCTTCACAGCAGTTGTCCTTTCAATCAGGTATGGCTAAATGAAACCAAATATAGGACATCATAGAACTTATCAAAACAGAATATTGAATAGAGCAATACAATAGAACAAAGCAAAACAGCGATATTTGCCTTCAAAGCGATGGTAGAAGGAAATCCCCCCTATTTGCTATATTGCATATGGTCAGCCTCCCAAGAGATGCTCAGACCTCTGGCTCCCATTTGCTGGGGGTGGGGATGGGATGTTTGATTCTCAGCCTGTGCGCCAATAGGCTCACGGCTGCTTACCAGAGAGGTGAGTGGGGTGATTTCTTTCCTATCGCCCTAAGTTCCAACATGGCGGGATCTCTGGAGACGTTGGCTGGTTCTCTCCCTGGGGCACCCGCCGCTTGCTTGAGCCACGGCTGCTTACCAGGGAGGCGAGCGGGTTGCTTTTCGTCTCAACTATTATATTATTGCCAAGTGGTACAAATTCTCAGAAGTGGAGCCTAGTGGGACGCCCCAGATCACTGGAGGAGCGCCACCAAAGTGGACATTAGGGCCCTGGTTGCTTCCTTTCTCCGGGCTTCTTGACCACCATGGTGGGAGCAGCCTTGATGTACCACTGTGCTGCCAACAGCCCAAAGTGATGGCTCAGATGACCCCAGACTGCAACCACTGAAGCCACAAACCAGAATAAACCTTCCCTCCCCTCTTTAAATTGTTCATCTCAAGCATTGTGTCATAGTGCGGAAGGTAACCCAGTGGCTAAGAACTTGGGTTCTGGAGTGAGATAAATCCAGGCCAACACCCACGGTGTCGCTTAACCAAAGAGAGGCTTTGCTTATCTGCGGCGTGAAGAAGTAAAACAGCCCCTACTCCTAGGGCTGCTGTGGAGTTTACAACAAGCTCATGTACTGAAGTTACTTAGCACAGTGCCTGCGCATGGAGGGTATAGTGGGTATTTAGTAGCCGTGTACTAGCATAGTTATTAATGCAACTGGTATTAGCAGTAGTATCATAATGGGGAAAAAAAGTGGAAAGAACTCTTCACGCACCAGCCGGAGTATGAAGAAAAGCTAGAGGAAACAAGAACGTGTCTCCAGAATTTACAAAGCTCTTGGGGCAGGACTGGAGTTTCCCAGCACGCGGCAGGGGTATTCTAGCTGGTTTGGTTGGGTCTCCGGGGCCCAGAGAAGCCGCTGACAGGGAAGGAATCTTGTGAAGCAGAGGTTCCCTCCCCCAGCCCCGCCTTCTGGAGGCAGGTGCGGCAGCCTGACAGGAGCTAATGAAATGTTTACTGGAAAGATTAGCTCATCAGTGGAGCCCGGACAGATGGCTATTGATCCTCCAATGTCTGTCATCCCTGTCCCAGGAGGCAAAGGTGCTCTTTGACCTAGAACTCAGGTGAAGCTGCTCAGATCCCAGGTCCGTGTGCCTGGAGCAAATGGAAAAAGCCCGATGCAACGTGGGAGTGTCCCTTAGGTCTATGTCCTGGTCAAAGTGGCCTCTAGTCACTGGAAGCCCCTGCCTCTGCTCCAGGTCATGGAAATGTCAGACCTGTGTTCAAATCCTGCTTATATCACAGTCATGCATTGCTGAATGACAGGGCTGTGTTCCAAAAAATCAATTGTTAGGTGATGTCATCATTGTGTAAATATCACAGTGCACATACAAACTGATTCAGCTCTGATGTCACTGAGAATACAATTTTTTTTTTTTTGAGACAGGGTCTCACTATGCAGTTCATCCTGGCTTTGAACTCACTATGTAACCCATGCTGGCCTCGAACTCACAACAGTCCCCCTGCCTCGGCCTTCAGAGTGCTGGGATATTATAGTCATGCATTACCACACCTGGTTTGAGCCATACAATTTTAAGAGATCGTCATCACATGCACGGTCTCTTGCTTGCTGAAGTGTCATTTGTCATACCTGATTGTATTTTGTGAGTGCAGACTCTGTGACACTCAGTCATCTGTATAATGGGCAAAATAATACCTACTGGGCAGATGCACTGCAAGACTTAATTTAGAAAATGGACATCAGAGTTCTAAGGAGCAACATTGTAGACAGAATGTTTATTTTATTTTTTAAAATGAGATATTGGAGGCAGAGACTAGAGCCCTTGTACTCTTTCAGGAATTTACCCAGTGTGTCAGAGCAGTCGGTGGCCGAGAGAAACCTCCAAGTTTGCTGTGTGATGTGTGATGCTCTAAACGGCTTGACTTGCTCCCGAGGTCAGTGCTGGGCAGTAGTGGAGTGACATCTTACAGGACAGGCCTGTCTCCAGGAAGGTAAGGTTGGGATGGTCACAGGGCAGGTCACAGGGTTATAGGGGAATGAAACTCCCAACCTACTACACGTCCGCTATGAGTTCGTGCTCTCTTTAAGATTGAAGAATGAATTTCAGGAACAACGGAGGTTAAGAGCAGAGTATATTTATTTATTGAGAGAAAGAAAGCTTCTGTCTGAGAGAGACAGAAGGGGTACTGAGCGGGTTGCCAGGGACTCTGTCTTTTCCAGAGACTTTCATAGAGTAAAATCACGGGGTGAGACGGGTTCAAGGTGGGGAAACTGGGAACTCTCAAGGCAGGTGGGCATAAGGTGGGACAGAACTATGGTTAGCCAATAAGATTAATAGTTCAAGTAAAATTGATTAAATTGGGGATAAATGGGGAAGCGAGACACATAGAAAGCAGGCATTCTTAGGGAGCAGTGACTCTTCCCATAAGGGGCTGGGATGGTGACACCTGACTTCCTCAGGGTGATAGAGAACTATTTAGAATATCAGTCCTTAGGATGTGGGTGCACTTTGTCTTGAGGCCTGGCCCACAGCAGGAGGTGCCTGTCTCCCCCACAGTTGCAAGGCATCTGGGCTTCTGTTTTGGCTCCTTCCAGGACCCAGCCCTGTCTCACTGCCTATAATATTTCTATCTAACTCAGCTGCCTATAACAACAGCAATGCAAACACAGGGGTGTGTTGGCGGTGGATGGCTAGGACTTGGAATTACAAGACTGCCTGCCTGGACAGAGGAGAAGGCGGTGAGCCGTGGCTCCCACATGCACGGGAGAACGTCCGACGAGATGGGAAGTTGGGTGAAGGAGGACCAGCAGAAGGGAACATCCAGGGCCATGGCCTTCTCCACCTCATCTAGTTGGTAACAGAAGTGATGGGTGTGTGAGGCTCTCAAGGACACTGTGATAAGAAGCTGAAGAGCGCACACAATCCTGAGGGGACAGCAGGAAAGAGAAGTCAGCAACAGGAAGAACAGCATCAGGAGACCGAGACAGAATGAGTTTCTTCCCAAGTTTCAGGAAAGAGGGAGGGTGGGAGGGAGACATTAACTGAAGGAAATTCTACAGAAGGGTCCTATTTGAGAAACAAAAGCAACCCTGGGATGGTGGAGAAAACCTGCAATGCCTGCACCTGGGAGGATGAGGCAGGAGAATCGCAAGTTCCAGCCCAGCCAGGGCCATTTACAGAGATCCTGTCTCAAAACAAAAGGCCTAGGAGTGTAGTTCAGTGGGAAGGTCCTGGGTTTAACCCCAGTGTCAAAACAAAACAAAACCTTAAATGTGTCCCTGGCATTCAAGACAAGGAGGTTGTTTTGAACTTGGATTAGGCACCATTAGTGGGGCAGCTGAGCTGGGAGGTGAGCAGGTGCCTGCTTTGAGAAGTTATGAGCAAGGGGAGGAGAGAGGACAGGCAGGAGCTACAGGACAGGGCTCTTTGGCCTTTTGGGTTTGGGGCTGTTTTGTTTGTGACAGTGTCTCACCAGGATGACAGGCATGTCACTGGTCTGGCCAGCGGGACTGTCTTAAAACAGGAGACACTCAGGGTTTTCCAACCTGGAGGGAAGATCTGGGAGGCAAAGATGAGGGAGAGGAGGACAGAGGCCTGAGGAGGCTCAGCGCCCAGGCGAGGATTCAGGCTGGCTGGCCAGCTCTCTGCATGGCTGACAGGAGGGCAGCTGAACAGGCTCCGTGTGACTGGGGGGGAGTGGAATGGGGGTTCCTGAAGAGAACAGAGAGGCAAATTGGGAAGCTGAGAAATGGGGAACAGAGAAGAGACAACCTACAGGCCACAAACCTGTAGGCCCAGCCAGCACGGGGACTTCCTTTTCAGTGTGCCCTGGAAAGGGAAAGTTGGGTTCTCACGACAGTGTGGATGGGATGGGCAGGACCTCGGGATGATGGCAGATAACGATGAGGGGAAAGGGGGTGTCTACAGGGACCCTCAAATTCCTGGGCTGTGGGTGATGCAGGTCCCAAAGAATCTGACAGGTCACAGGGGAGGCGTGATGGGAACCAGACTGGAGGGAATTTAAGAGCATTTCCTTACCTTTTCTCACAAAGTGTCCCCCTCCTGTCCACCTTTCCCTAGCCCCTCTTAGAATCTCTGTGCTTTACCTCCAGCTTCAAAAAGCTGACAAACCTCACCAGCATTCCGGGACTGCGCGCATTTTGCCCAGCAGAAGGGAGACAGGACCAGGCCAACCCACCCTGGGACCCTCAGACACCCCCTTCCCTTTCTCAGCCTTGGTTTCTGCATCTAGATACTGAAAAGATTGTCTCCAGGAATCCCAAAGGCCTCTGGCCAGGGCGCATATTCTTAATTGGCAAGTTTTATTTACAAGTGTGATTTTATCATCCAAGCTGCCCTCATGGGTGTCAGAGAGACGGCTCAGAGCTGCTCAAAACAACAGACGCCCTGTTAACTGCTAAGCATCTAAATAAGATCTGAATGGAAGCGTTCCCCTGTTAATTAATGGCCGCTTTGGAGGTTATTAAGTTAGACTGGGTAGGTGTGTGGCCTTTCTTTCTACTGCCCTTCCAATTAGCAGGCACTTTGCTTGGTAAATGTTAATTTAGAATAATTGGGTGTGCAGGGGAGGGGAGTGCGGCGGGAACAATGCTGCCGCCACTGTAGGTTAATTGCTGGTAAGTGTTGTCCCTGCAGCCCTGGGCCTGGATGATTAATGGCCTTGGAGTAGCAGCCAAAACCCTGCGGGTCAGCAGAGGATTCGCAGGCTTAACCCTTCAGTGACCAGAGAAAAGTCCCAGCATCGCCCACCAGGTGCCTGAGCTGGAGGCTTGGGGTCTGCTCCTCACCTGTGCGATGGGCTGAGGGATCACTTTCCACCAATAGCTCAGGAAACGCAAACGCCAGTCAAGATAATGTTGGCAAGAAATGCTGCCCCGTCCCAAAGAAAGATAAATTTGAGTCATTTGGAGGAAAATGGGTGGGGTAAATCAGATGCACAAATTTAAATGTCATACAGCATCTCTTATGTGAGAAACTCAGAGGATAAGAGCAAAATGAAGGACAGGTAGGAAACGGAGACAGATGTTTGCAAGTGTGGAGAGGAAAGGGATCTCAAGATGGAGGAAGGGGAGGGTGGGGAGGGAAAGGGGAATAAAAAGAATTAAGATGTATCGTGTACAAATACCTCCTCCCTATGGCTGTGATTGTTATGTGGTACAAATGTGTAGTAAGGGAAAAAAAGAAAAGAAAGAAAGACTTCATCCTACAGGTAGAGGGAATAACTCACTGGGCCAGTGGTTTCCCTGAAACACGATCTTTGAGGAAACAAAATTGATGTAAAAAACCAAACAGAGAAACACCTCCAACACCTGTCCACCCCCAGCCTCTGCTGTCACTCAGTCCCTTTCTACTAAGTCCCCTGTGGTGGGGTTGATTTGTATTTGGCCAGGCGACAAATGGCTAATCTAGGCCGTGTAGGCAACATGTGCGGCATTAAGGAGTTGACTGACGCTGAGGAAGGCAGAGTGTCCCATGTGACCCTGTTGCACCCGATTTAAGCAGCCTAACGGCTTCAAGGGCAGAGCTGAGGAAGCTGAAGAAGACATTGTGTCTATGGGCAGAGGCCACAGATTGTTCCCAGAGGCCCCGCCACCTTTCCTGATGGCCCGTTTCTGAGTTTCAGCCTTACCTAGTCAAACCTCTTAATCACATAAGCCTTCATATTTACCCCTGCAGGATCGGGGCACTTGAATCTGTCCAGCAGACAGGCTCACAGTCTGCAAACAGACTGCATCACAGCCCAGGCGTTACTCAGGGCTGGGAACAGGACTCTAAGCCACACACCCAGTGCTGCTCCTGTTGGAAACATGAAGGAGCAGGGTTACCTCCCAACTCGGAGCCCACGGGTGAGAAAGTCTCTGTACCCAGCTGGGGTCTCAGCGCCTTCCCAGCCTCCTCACCAGGACAGTTTGTCTCCTGAAACTTCCTCTCAGGAAGAAGTTAA
>PVJX010040343.1:0-15255 GCA_004027295.1 Dolichotis patagonum | reverse complement strand
TTTGTCTTCCCCCAGAGTAACTAGCACAGTTTGGAATTTAATGAAAGCTCAGCAAATGTGGGGTGAAGGGGAAAATATCGAGTCAGACAACACACAACACAGAGGTTGACTTGATAAAGCCACTGAGATCATATTCACTGTGTGCTGTGTGCTCACAGTTTGCATGGTAATGTGCCAGTTCTATAAAAGATTGGAAGAAAAACACCAGGATGCACCCAGACCCCAGGCTTTCTTGCTGGGTTTAGATGAGATGGTGCTCCCATAGTTCATCTGTGGAGCCCAGCAATTACACAGGCATCAGGCCACCCCAGGAATGAAGTTCTGCTGTTTGTCTCTTGCACAGACAAAGATTATGGTGGCTGCTCAAAACACAGTGTATATTAATGTTATAAAACATGGAAATGAGGTCTAAAGAGGGTGAGAAAAATGGTGTGAATTGTTGAGGAAAAGAAAAGTGTTTCAGAGAGAGACACAGATTCAAAAACAAGAAGCAACAAGGACACAAACAAAAACTATAATCAAAGGATAGGTACCATCAGCATAGCTGACACAGTATTAGGGAGAAATTACATATCTACCATAAACAAAATGAGTATCTGGAGTGTGATATACCATTAAATATAATTACAAATAGTCATTTTAAATCAATTTTGCAAAGATATTCCAATAAAAACTGTTTTTGTCTTTTTTTTCTGTGAGAAGCATGATGGAATATTTCATAAGCTCTCGGACTTATTTATTAAAGCCAAATACAAAGACAAGGATCAAATATATTAGATGTTAATAGTTACTTTTCTAAATCTTAATTGATAAATTTTTTTTCTCATCTCTTTTTTCTTTTTTCAAAATATCTATCAGCAAACAACTCTTGTCCTGGAAAAATAGTGCAATTACAAATTGTATTATATACATACCTTAATATATCTATGTGACTTATTGTTCTAGAAATAAGCAATGATTTCTGGATTGTATTTATATACTCTACTTTTTTTATCTCTAATTGATTATCTTTCTTTTTTCCATCCTAATTTTGATAATTCAGAAGACATTGAACATGTATACATAGTATGTTAAGGGATGTGTGTATATGAGTTTCTACAAATATTCTTTACCATAAGTATTTGATTATCACATATGTGAGATAGTCATGTGAACTATGTAGGTAGACAGTGGATAAAAACACAGTTAGCGTGGGGGAGATGCACAGATGGCTGGACTGATGGTGAACAGGATGTGGCAGACCCCTAGTGTATACTGACAAGTTCAGTGTTCCATTACACACGGAGGGCGCAGTCCAGTCTGAAAAGCAGAGCCTCTCTGGGCATGAACTGAGAGTTTGAGGGAGGACAGAACAACAGAGGCTGTCTGTGAATTGCTTCCCTTTTCCCTTTCTCCCCAACACACACACACACACGCACACACACACACACACACCTTTCTTCCCTCTCTTTGATGCCTCTTCTCTGAATGCCCAAGGGGATGCTACAGTGGAAACAGGACATGTGGCAGGCTGGAAAAAGCAATCAGGACTTTGGTGAAATGTTTCTGACAATGGAAAAATGTAAAAGTATTTAAAATAGGATGACTTTTGGGAGGAAAGATCTATTTTTAGAACGGACTAGGCAGGGCTATGTTTTGAAAATAGGTATTTATGGTTGCATGTAATTCACTTAATGTGTGGGGAAGTCACTAATTTCAGAGAGAAATAAAGATCCCAACAACCCAGATTCCTCTGAGTTCTGCCTCAGCCTTAGCCTGAAGTGATTGCTAACTCCTTTGGTGTGAAGATAATCTTATTTTAATTCTCATGCAATAGTTGAATAACTTCCATTCAAATGCCAGCTATCAATCTTTATGAGTAAATTACGGTCCTCACTATTAGGGTGTGGCACAGGAGAGGAGACATACTTTATGAGCTATAAAATTCTTGGTTATAATTTTCCTCCTAGGCCATTATGAACATATAAACCCTATTTTCTAAACCCTATTTTATAATAGCTCAGGTGAACAACATGTTGAAAGAATAAAAATAGAAGACTTCAACAACAATGTAGATACAATTTTTAAAACAGCAGGTCAGCTACACTTTGGTCACATTTTAGGAAGAGCATGGTATGTTAGCTTTCCTGAAAATAATCAACTTATATACTGAGAGAACAGTATAGTTTGTAGAGCACAGCCTTTCTGGGAAGGAACTGTGGGCTTGAGGAGAGCCAAAACAAAAGAGCTTATCTGTGAGCTGCTTTTTTTCTCACCCCCTCACAACACACACACACACACACGCACACACGCACACACACACTCACACACACACACACACATGCACTATTATTCTCTCTCCCTCCATTTATATTGACTCATATTTTTGGAGGTTCCAACCCCATTGCTTCAGCCTGTGGGGAGGCAGCATATCACGAGCAGAGCACTTAGCTGAGCAAGTCCATATACCTCATAAATTGATATGAAGGAACAAACTGAGATCCCAGTCCCCTTGGAGAGCATATCCTCAATAAACAGAAGACTTCCCATTATTTCTCACAGCTTAAAGGTTCCACCATCTCCCACAAGCAGCAAGTTGAGGATTAAGCCTTTAATACATGAATCTTTGGGGAACATTCCAGATTCAAACCATGCCATATGACTTTCTGGCTTTCTGCTTCTTATTATTATCATTATCGTTATTAGTGTGATATCATAATGGTACTATGGATTGAACCAGGGCCTTTGTACTGAGCTACATCCCCAGTCCTTTTATTTTTTTTTTTTTAATTTTGATTCAGTGTAAGTTTTCCAAGTGGAGCTTGAATCTGAGATCTTCCTGTGTTAGCTTTCTAGAGTGCTGAGCTTATAGGTATCCACTACCATCCCTGGCTAACTTTCTGTCTCTCTGTACCTTGATCCTCAAACCTCTCACTCCCTTATAGCCATGTTACTCAGGCAAAGAACAGTTGCTACCTCATGTATTTTTATTGTCATTAAAACTTTTGAATTATTATGCTTTTTTTTAAGAAAGAGAAGACAAAACCTAATTACTTAAAAAGTCTATTACTTGTGCCAAATATCACAAATGCTTTCATGGTTTTTTTTTTGTTGTTGTTGTTGTTTTATTTTGTTTTGTTTTTGATGTGCATAGAAACCCACTGGTGTAGACATTGACTCTTTGGTGCAGAAGGAAATAACTTGCCTAAGAGACAACTAGCTGTGAGAAAATAGGTTTTGTTGGACACCAAAGTTTCTGGTTTTCCCCGCCAGCCATTGCACTGCTACAGTTACCTAGAGAGCCAGCAAATTTCTAGTTTCCATGCAAAGTTTATTTCTCTAGTTTTATAGCTATACTGGGACAAATGAGAATTCTGGCTGCAAAATCTCATCCTGTCAAAGGATTTGTCTTCAGAACTCAGGATTGAAGTCTGTCTGTGGTGGATTATTGTACTATTAGTTCTTCCACGGATTGATAGCTAGCTCCATAAATGTATTAGATGCAAGGAGAGACAGAAGTTTAAAGGCAGAATTATTTATATTCTTGACACCGTCGCTATTTTTTCAGAGTCCCACTCACTCCCAGGACTCTGCTTCTGACCATTTTCTGAGGATCCTCACCCCCACTTCAAAATGTGTGTGAATTAATCTGACTTTGAAATTCGCTTGACACTTCTTGAGGTAACTGGAGCCACATGTGATAAAATAAGATTCGGCAAGGAAATTTTTTGCAAATCTTCTTTTTTCTTCTTTTTTGAGTTCTGTCTCAACAGACTTGTTTCTGTGGAGCCCCACTGACTCACCAAATCATAGAGTAGTACCTCTCTAATATTTAGTATATTCAAACCTGAGGTGCAACCTATGATTTCATAGGAGAAATAAACACTTCATTTTTAAAAGGTTTTTGGTTTCAAGATTTTGTGAAATAGCTGCCCAGAATTCAAATGGGCAGAATTCAGATGCTTCTTGTCTTCTGTTTATCTGAGGAAGACCTTAAAGTCAGGAAGTTTAAACATCCCTCTAAGGTCACCTGTTGTTGGTGAGCTCTGGGCTAGAACCAGGACCCCAGGTGAGGTGTGAGCAGAGGCTGGTGGTATGAGTGGATTGCTACTTCCAGGTACAAAGAGAGTCAGCTTTTGCTTGGGAACCAACTTTGAGATGATGCCTGCCCCCAAGGGTGTTCTGAGACAAGAGATTCATCCATGCATAGTAATCAGAACAATCTTTGGAGAAAGTATTTGTTCTCCCTTTGCTGTGATTAACCTAGATGAATGTTAGTCACAGGAGGCAAATGAGGCACTGAGCAGTCTCCTCTGTGAACCACTGGTGCCAGAATCTGCACGACAGAATAATTGCCAGTTCTGTATTGGAATATGTACAGAAAAACAAATCACTCATTCTCTTTCTAACTTTCTAATAGTCATTACTGCCAGCAGTTTGAAAGCAAGATTATGGAACTAGAGTTGTTTGCTTAGAAAATATTGAAGTTTCATCCTGAATCTCTCCATAAACAAACTAGGCTGTTACAGGGAGAAATAGAGCCATAGTCACAACTATTACAAGAAAATGGTTACTTCCTGTGTTAGAGCTATGTTTAACTTAAAGAATATTTTGGGATATTTGTTGTCCGGTTTATACACTGATTATATACTGGTTATATGCAACGAACATCATGTTTAGCATTTTGTGTAAATCTGACTGGTATTCAGCTTATAGTCTTATAAAAAGGGTGCAGGGATGTGTCTTCATTTCCTGTACATTTTAAATAGTTCTGTACAATTTATTGTTTTAAAAGAAGACCATGTTATAAAACTGAGTGTTCTATTTGTGCTCTTCCTACTGATCTCCTATTCTAAAGCATGTGTGCTGTGCTAGTACCTAGACCACTGTCTGAACTCCTAGAAAGCTCTCAGCTCTACCCCTTTCCATTCACTGTTCCCCAGTCTGCACTCTGTTGGACCATGAGGCAAGGACTCTGGCCAGGACTGAAAGGGCTGTAAGCTGCAAGAACCAGTCTAAGTGGAGAGATAGAGTCATACTCCAATTTACAGGGATGTTTGTGGGTAAACGAAAAGAACACCTTAGGTTTGTAGTTGGTAACTTCCTCCTTAAAAGAAGAAATCCATTGTTCAGAGATTGCTATGGTATGGTAGTAAAGCCAAATCTTGCAAAGACCAAGGTTCCTGGCCTGCCAGACTAATGCACAAATAGTAAGGGTCATTATGGGAGATTTAATTTGTGCTGGACACTGTGGCAAGCGCTTGGCCACAGTGAGTCCATTTGAACTCACTGTAATGATCCTTTGGGGAGTCCATAATCTTGCTGTCATTTTGCAGCCAGAAAGTCACAGGGTGAAGCTCTCTGCCCAGGTGTGCACGTGTAGCTTAGAACAGAGCAGCCGCTTAGGCCTGAGAGCTCCTGCAGCCCAGCTTTTACTTGAATCATAAAACCATAGTCTGGCTTCTCTGGTCTTTCTCCTTTATGAACGATAAGACTCATACATGTGTTTCAGTCCCAGATGATGGGCTATTCTGGAGCCTTGGCTCCATCAATTTCTACCTGTGTAACTCTGAAAAAGACGCATGGCTTGGATGTCAGAGGGGGGAGCTGATTTCATCTTGTTTTCTTGGATTCTGTTGTCAGTTCTGTCTGGCATGTTCTTTGTATTTGTGACAGCCTCAAAATGTGAATATAGATTTCTTTGTTGTGAGACTTTACTTTCTGGTTGGGTTTTCCTGACGTTTGCCTCAAATGGAGGATTTCATAGGATGAAGCCATTTTCTCTTCAAATCCATTCAGTTGAATTTAGGCAAAATGAAAATATGCAAATCGTCTCCCTTCAGGCTTGCCCTCGTTTCCAAATTTGGAGATGAGGAAAATGGTTTGAAAGGCTTTGAATTAGGGAGAAACAATCTTCCCTCACTTCTCCCATGTACATGTAAATCTCAGCTGGTCTTTTTCATCCTGGTTTCTGGATTGGGTTTGCCAGTCATTATGCTCAAATTGCCCACACTCTTGTCCCATAAATACACTAGACTCAACTTCCTTTGTGGGTACTTCAAGATCTGAGTTGGTTTGGGGGTTATAACTCAGAAATTGTTTCTTCTTAAATAAATCGCTCTGTCTTGGCTGTTGACCCCATGCTCATTTATCATATCCAGTTCCTTTTCCCAGCTTCTTCGGTGAAGCTCCCTCCCAAGTAAGTTCCTTTGTGAGTGGAATTTCCAGTTTAAGCATTGTTTCGGTCTCAACTTTGTTTTTAAAGACACCTGTCCTTCAGTCTTTTCTTCCCTAGGATATCGCAGTAATAGACATGAGGAATGTTTCTTATTATTTATGGAAACCATTTAGTAACAAATTCAGCTGTCCCAAATGATTGAGTCAAAGACAAAATTAACTTTGATGGAGACAAGTAAGTGTAATAATGAGGCATTTTTTTCTAAGGTTCTGCTACCTTGGGTCTTTGAATGATTCTATTTTTAGTGCTCCAGCAAAAGTATTCAGCAGGCTTAGACCATCTTCCTGGTGTGAACCTGAATTCTGTGTATGATTTATTTTTTTAAACCCAAATCCCAAGGGAATCCTGTACTCAATATTTTTCTTCATTTTCCAAATACAGTTAGGTTATTAGTTTTGACTTAATGAAGAAAATAGTTGGTGGGAATGAGCCAGGCTCTAAAACACCAAGGAAAAAAGTTGAAGACTCTGAAGGGGGAAAAAAGTGGCAAAGAATAAAAAATATGCAAGTAAGCACTTTTCATATTTCACATTGAACAGTTTAAAACAATTTTTTAAAAGAAGGAAAGAAACATTCTAGATATTCTAAGCATAATGCTTAAACCACAAATTCTGTAAAAAATGAACTGCACAGGCTATTAGCAGATGTACGCGTCATAAACACCTTAGGCGAGACAATCAGATACTAATGCCAAAAGCACCTTGGAGCCATCAGTCTGCACAGGGCTCGACTTCTGCAATTTCATAAGATAAATGCCTCTGCTGTTTTAAGATGATGAAACTACAGCTGAGACGAATCTCCATGTTTTTCACCAGTGATTTAATAAAGGCCAGCTCAGAATAAATATGGAACGGCTACTCTGAAAGCTTTTTTAGCTTCCTGCTGAAATGCGTTGGAACTTTCTTCTGTAAATTGATTGCATCCAAAGTTCTGATCTGTCCATGCATGGAAGAAAGATGTTTACTAAGTCGTAGACTGCAAAACTTCCATGTAACACACTGTGGCTTTATAGGAAAATTAGGGAAACATGCTTCCGAGGGCAAAGCCAGGGCTGGGTCTGAAAGTCGATTGTATGGTTTGAGCCCCAGAGCATCTGCTGAGAGAGGAGAGAAAGCATCTGTGGATTTTGCTGATCTTGGTCTCCTCATAAAAAGTGCTACCGTGCCACCTGACCTCGTGTTTATTGTTAGGTCATAAGCTGCTTTAAGCCTATCTCTAATCTATAAGTAGATAGTGAAATGGATATATCCATGAAGATTTAAAGGGTTGGGCAGCAAAACACACTTCAATATACTGTAGGCAATTACTTTAAAAGTGTTTAAAATCTTAGGGGGAAAGGCTGACTGTAATTTTAGAGGATCTATTTAAATCTTAAATTCCTGTATAAGGAAAATTTATCCCCATCTCTCCATTTTTGATGAGCAAGAGGAAGCAAGCAATCTAGGAAGCAAGGGAAGAAAATTTGATTTATTAATATTTCTTTGGTGCCTGTGTTCTTGGCAGCTGACTCTTTTAGTAGGTCAGCAACCTCTTCCCACATTACCAACTGGGGTGTGTGTGTGTGTGTGTGTGTGTGTGCGTGTGTGTGTCTCTGCGTGTGATTGTCATTGGTTCACCAGACCACCTTTCAGAATGGTGAAAGCCAGTGGTCCATTTGTAGGTTCTGGCTGGGGGCCACCTCAGTTGTCTGCTCAAAGGTTCTGAAAGTCCCTGTCCTCAGGCACTGGGAGCTGTGTTGGTTCACATGCCTACTCCCGTTCACTGGTTCACTGGGCCTTTCTGACTTTAATTATGTCCTCCTTGGCTGAATTCACAGGTGGCTTTCCTTGTAGGAGGCTTTGCCTCTCCCCAGCCCTCCCCCCTGCTCATTTCCTCAGTGGATTAGCCGGACCATGATGAAACAGAAGCTTGTGCCTTCTCTATTCTTTACACAACCTGGTGTTAGAGGTTGACCTTTCACCCCTGGAGATTCGGAGGATTAAGGCTTCTTTTAAATCTCGCTCTAGTTACTAATCCACCACTTTCACTTGATGTTATGTAAGCACTTCCTGACTTACCCTTTAAATCCTGTAAACATAATAAAACAGAGTTTAACCTTTACCTTTGGATTTCCCCACTATCTTTTGCGCTATCGAATCAACTGTGGAGGGATCCAGGAACAGAAAGCTAATAAGTGATAGCCTGATTTTTTTCTTTTTTTGTCCTGGGACATGTAACAAAACATTACAATATTTAATATATTCAGGTCAAATAGTTGTGGAGGAGTACCAAAAGGTCCAGACTAGCAAATAATGTTCTCCACCTTTAGCTGCATGTATTTTCCCACAAAATAATAAAGTAGATGGTATTGGTTGTTTCTACTCCTCCCCCTTTTAAACAAATTAGAAGTAATAAGATCCAAACCATAGCTGAAAAAAAAATAGGCTTTACAGTAATACACACTTTCCACCTTGCTGTGTCATTCCTGCATCCTTCTGATACTAATTCCAGGGTCTTCAAAATTTTGTTCTTTAAATAGAATATCCTTAGCAAGCCCTGATTTCTAGACCCAAACAGTAAATTCATAATGGTTTGTACCACACAGAATTGATCTTCTGGCTGATCCCCCAGCTGGTCAGGTAGCCATCCCGAATGCTCTATCTTAGGAACAGAGTTACAGGATTGTCAGGAACAATGTCCGAAAGGCTCATTTGAATAGCACATTGTCCCATTTCCTGGCAGCCAGCACAGACCTTTGGCACACTGCTGCTGTCGTCACGAAGTTAGTTCCACCACTAGAGCTCCTGAACTTGTCATCTTTGAAAAACTTCTCATGAGAGAGGGTTTTGTATTAGATAAATTGTTTTTGTCTCACATTCTACAGAATCTATAAGAAAAAACTAGGTAGCAGGTGGCTGGCACATCAAGGAGACTGCAAGCTGGAGGAAGGGACAGCTCTGAGATTATCTAGGCTGTGTTCTGGTGGATGTCACCAATCATCTTTGCTTTTCACTTCCTTTACCTACAAACAGTGGTAATCTCATGGCCCCCTCCCTCTGGATTATAGAAGGGAAAAATCTAGTATAGTGCTCTTATAATAATGTTACTCATGTTTGGATGCTCCCAGGAAAATTCGCTTGGTGGGATGAAGGATTGTCATGAAATTAATATCCTTTATCATCAAAAACTGTAACAATCTAATTAAACGTCAGATATCTCATGTGCTACACAAATTTATCTTTAGTGCACATGATCTGTGCATAAAACCAAAGATCTGCAATCTGGCCATCTCCTAAGTCAGCCTTTATTTCTTGAGCACCTGACAAGTGACAGAATCGATCAAGGAAATCCATCAGTTGTGTTAATTTAATCTGCCCTAGAGCCACGTGGTAGGTATTAGCAGGTGTCCTCACCCATTTCTCAGGTGAGGAAACTTAAATTCCAAGCAGTTAGTGTCAAACTGCAGTGTAAACTGAGCTCTGTCAGGGCCCTGACTCAACAGACCGGAATGCTCTGGTAATAAGCCACTTGGTGTGGAGAGGTAGCACTTGGAACCTTTGTAAATCTTCCTCACTATGACTTTTGCAATTGTCACAGCCTCCTGAGGGAGGTAGCAGTGTTGCTTCCATAGAAACAAAACAGGAGCCACAAAAGTAAAATATTTATTTGCATGTGTGACTATCCTGGGGTGTTCTCAGGAGGAAATGTGAAGTGCCCTGGGTGAAGGAGGAAGCAGGGTCAAAAGGCTGTTAGTCTGGACAGGCTGCACTGGGCGGGGGCTTTCCTGATGTTTTCTTAGTTTCTTCCCTGGTCTCTGTCCCTAGGGACATTCCATAATAGCTAACTCTGGTCTTCTGACCTTCCAGGGATACTTTGTCCCAGTCCCCCCAACAGTGGGGGGAGATATGGAAGCTGAACACCAAGAAGTGGAGGCCAGGGCCTCCTGCAGCTCTGCTATGCTCTTCACAATGTCCTTTCCATTCTGGGGGATTAACACGCATCTGAACACTGAGCAAATTCTTCCTGACAAGGGACATGTGTGATTCATGTCTTGCAGTAAATGCTTTTTCAGTGAGTCTCTGCAGAGGCGTAATGTCCTATTTGTGACAAGCATGTCTTTTCTTGTAGGTGGATGTGTCACTGCTTTGCTCTTCTGTGAAGCCCACACATGCACCGTGCATGTGCTCCCAGGTTACCCTGCCTGCTGCCTTGTGGCTGAAGGAGAAGTCACCTGCAGGCCCAGCACAAACCTTGCTGTTCAGCACAGATTCCTTCAAAAGCAAAAAGCCAGAGAGCAGATGCCACGGGAGAGAGGCAAGAGATTCTGCAAAGCAGAAGGAATCCACATCCAGCTCAGCTCAGGCTTCGGACAACTGAGCGCAGACCTGGAAACACACTTGGGCACGTAATTGGGCACACACTTGGGCACGTACTTGGGCACACACTGGGGCACAGTGCTTCATGCACTCAGTGCTTTTGTCTCTCTTGACACAGCTCACTAAGTTCAGTGACCTGCCTATTTATTCTCAGTTTTTCTGGAGGTCATATGTGATGATGAACAGCATAGAATTTTGCAAGAATTTTAAAATTACAATCCAAAGAAAATTCTGAGTAATCTGAATTTCATGAATACAGTGACTTTATTTTTCTTACTACAATATCTGCAAGCTTTAGAATAGTACTTGACGCTAACCAGGTATTCAATTGATATTTGATAAATCAACCAATCCATAAGTGCACAATACTCATAATAAGTTAATATAATTAATTGCAAAATCAAAGAGTCCTGTGACCATATTGGGAATATTTGCTATGGAATAATCTTCCCAGGTAACACAGCCTTTTATCCATTTGCAATCCATCTCCTTTAAAGCACTCCAATATTTGACAAGATAAAAGAAGGACTCTTGTAATTGAAATGGCAGACATCATAGCAATTACAATGAAATATTCTTAATCCAAAGTCAGTAGTCCTGGAGCCTGTGATAAGAAATGTAGCTGGAAATGCAACAGGAAACAAGAAGCCCTGGACGGATGACATCAGCCTCTCAGTACTCATGTAGTAGAGCTCTGTTGTCTCCTCTTGAATGTAATACTACTGATTTGCACCTGATTCTAATATGCCTGGTAATGTGTTTTCCCAACCAGAAGCAAGAAAGAATACAGAAAGCCTCCTAAAAATTAAAAGATGAACACATTAAAATAGCTAACTTAGGAGTTAGGTAGAGGTAGACTTCCTTACAAATTCTCATGGTTGTTAAGTATTCACATTTTACTCTTTAAACACTTTGAAACTCTTACTGGTAGCCTAGAGTCACAAAGGAAATCTTAAATCTTAAATCGTTCTGAATACGCAGTTAGGAGAAAAGGATATAGATTTCAAGCCAAAAACTAAAAAGTTTCCAAGAGCACAAAAACGGAGAGCTGATATACTAGGGTGACAAAGAAGATGGACTTGACATAAAGCCAGGTCCAAGCCGAGGTCCTCCCTTTCCACAGTCACTGGACATGCTACTGAGCATGGCAGAACCTCAAGTCTCTTATTTAAAATGTAGCAGATTGTACTGGTTAAATTAAAAGCTATTGTGTAAAGAAAGTGCTTGGTAAATAAAGGGAATTTAGCAGCAGCAGCTCTTTATTATTTTTACCTAAAAAATTCAATTTTGTTGAGTGTCTTAATCTTAGCATTGCTATAACAATATATTAATAATTAGAATTATAGCAATAATTATAATAATATTTGTTTACATCTTGGGTATGTCCTTAACAAAATAATCTTTAAAAAAAAAAATCAACCCTCAGCGCTAAAAGGAAATTTTTCTCTGGAAAGTTTTTAACTCCACTATTTCTACCAGCAGATACATTTGCTAAATTTCATGCCATAAATAACCATAACCACTCAAAATTGTATTACATGGCTTCCTTGTAGCTCACACTTATCCATCAGTAGGGTTTGCTAAGGCCAAACATTTCCCAAATAAAATGGCAGTGAAGAAAAGAATCAGAGTAGATGTGTTTTATGGCACAAGACTCTTTTCAAATTGAAGTGTGAAAAGGATCAATTCAGCCAGGTGCCTCACTGTCCCAAGAGTCCAGGTAGAGCAATTACTGCAGTAACAAAAATGGATGCAAAGCAGAAAAAAATGAAAAAGAGCCTTCCTATCTAGGTAATTCTAGAAAGGCCGTTTAGCGCCTTGTATGCCTTCTGTTTCCATAGCTCCCCAACAAACAATGGCAGTTGAGTCATGGAAAAATGCATGTACAGTTGAAACACCCAGCATGAAGGTGACTTTTCTAGAAGGAAAAATGGCTGGAGGCTTGAGTTTCTTGATAATTCTTTTTGTGTAAAAGCCATTTAATATTGTAGCAAGTAAAAAATATCTTTCAACATTCATCTTCCCTTCTGTAAATCAAAGAAAATGGCTTAGTTTATGTTAAATTCTTATTCTATTAGTAGAACCTACTTATTCAGATCCATAGAAGTTGCTCTGGTTAGATCTTGGGAGGGAGGGTATTAGAGACCATCACTGACTGACATTCTCTTCACTGAATCCCCAAACTCAATGGAGACCACCAGAAATTACTTGCTGTCCTCACCAGGTTTAATAGCCTCAGTTATGTTATTGTCATATTTCAAGTGCATCTTCCCCAGTCAGAAACTTCTGTTTGAGGACACACATAGGGGATTTAGACTGCTGAAGAATATTCTAAAGTTTATAGTAAGAGAAAACTAACTGCAAAAAAACCTGAAGCTGAAGAAACCCTTCTCTATTAACTGTTAGGACATAGGAACACGAAGGTTGGTTTTTAGTTTGGGGTGCAGTCAGTGTTCATCACCATGGCTCACCCTGCAGGTTCAATAACACGGAGGAGCAAGAGACCCCAGACTCTACCCTCTTTCAGAGTCAAAACCCCAATTGAGCCCTAGAATATTTACTGAGAGCTGAGTCAGCATGGGAAGAATCAGAGAGTGAGACAGAATCAGAAGTCAGCAGGCACATCCTGTGTAACCAGGAAGTCCTGAAAACATTGTCTGACTATGTCCAGGAAAGAGTTTCTGAAACATCCGAAAGTCACTAAGATGAGGACTGGCAACTTCCAGAACTGAGAAGCCTTTTGTAACACCTAATACAAGCGTGGAATGACTGCCCCTTCTCTATCTCTACAGAACCAATGAAGAATTGCCAAGGACACTACCTTCAACACCTTGTAGCCTTCTGGAGTTTTGTATCTTCAGTTTATTTTTTCCTTGGTGTGGAAATTGCAAGTGACTTCAGCCACAGACATTGTGAATTAATTTCCTATGCCTGCCCCTGGGGTCCTGGGAGGAAATGGGTGCACCTGCCCCAAATCAAATGAATAATTCATATTGCATCTGGGTCCAAAGGTGATAGGCAGCATAAAAATGCAGAAACAGCTGGAAACAAGATTAAGGATGTCCCTCAAAAAAATAAAATAAAGTAAACACTGAGGCAGGAAGGCAAACTCATTTGGCTTTTTACCTTGTGCTCACTCTTTTGAATTTGATCAGTTCAGGGTTCTCTTGTACATAGTGCTCTGAAAGCTCCGGACAGAGCTCAGAAAATAAGGAAATCCAAAGATGACAAAGGGTCAAGAAATGGTCACCTTCTTCAAATCACAGGAAGTTCGTCCAGCTCTAGAACCTAAGGAGTGTACCTCTGGGCACTTGAACATGTGTGTCTTCCTTATAAAGCAGGGATTGGTACTACTTTGAAAAGGCAGAGATTCTGCCACTGCCATAACAACAATAAGATGCCAGTTTTGTCTTTTGCCATTGTGCCGCTGTGGGAGAGTTTTTTCTAGAGGTGTCCAATACAGACTCCATCCACATGCTCTTCTTTAATGGGGCACTGGCACTGATCCTTGAGGAGTGGGAATCTAGGCTCTCTTCTCTTGAATCTGAATGAATAGTTCAATGAAGTGAGTATGGTGAATGCAAGGCTGCATGAGCTCTGAGGTAAGGTCACGGCAAGGACTATATTCTGCCCTGCTCTTTGTCTCTGCAGCTCGCTTTTGGAATCCTGTTATCCTATTGTAAAGGAAGCCTAGACCGCACAGAGAGACCACACACAGGTACTGTAGCCATCAGCTCCAACTAAGGGCAAAGCAGACAGCTGGCATCTACATTCCAATATGTGAGGGAGTCTCCTCCTTACCTTTGAGTCTGCCAGCTGAAGCCTTGAATGTTGTGAGACAGGGATGAACCACTTCTGCTGTGTCCAGGATGAATTTCCAGCTCACAGAGACCATGAGTTTTCATAAGCAACTGTTATTGAAAATACATCTTCTCTTGTGGGGGGCAAGGATGGGGTGTAGTGCAGTAGATAACTAATTCAGCTATCTTGGGCAAATTATTTATCTTTTTTTATTGCTTCAATTTCCTAATTCTCTACATTCTAGTCTCAAGGGTTGACACATGAAATAGATGAGATCATAGATTTAAAGCACCTTCTGCCTACTATATGTAGTAAAAGGGCTTTGATGTAACATGAGTCTTGAAGGCAAGTTGGGTATAAACCACGCAAGGCAGTCCTCTCAGAACATCTCCATGTGTCACTGACCTGGGGCCAGTTAAACGTGCAGGCTACACAGTGCACACAGCACCTGCCCCACATCCTCTGTACTGTTTGTGTCTCAGTCCACAGACTGGAGGCTGAGCCCCTTGCCCACCAGCCTCAGCATTGGCACAGAGGAGTTACTCAGTGAACACTGGTAATACTGGGCGTTCTGGTCTGATTTATTTTGTTTGAACTCAAGGATTTTGCCAATTCAGTAGAGTCTGTGTATGTGGTGGGGGCAGTGAGGTTAGAAAGCAAAGAGGTAGCTTTCTTCTCATTCTTTTTTTGTATTAGTCATCTTTCTGTTGCAGGGACGAAATGTCTGACATATACAATTTCAAGGAGAAAAGAGGTATTTGGGCTATTTCAGAGGTTTCAGTCCATGATCCACTGGCTCCAAGGCAGAAATATCATGGCAGAAGAGTGTTGCAGAGCAAAGTGGCTCAATGCCTGGCAGCCAGAAAACAGACAGATTGTAAA
>PVJX010040342.1:0-14636 GCA_004027295.1 Dolichotis patagonum | reverse complement strand
GTTTATCTCAGTTTACCCAGGCCTTATCCTTTGAAACACTGCAGTTTCCATTTGTGACTAGGTGTCTGGTATTAGGAGAACAGACTTCCCCTGCTCCCCAGAACACACTCCAGTGAGCCCCCTTCCCTTGTATTCAATTTTCCCAGAGCTTGTCTCAGTTTACTCAATCCCTATTCTAGCTACCTACTGTTTGTCTCCTGGTCTCAATAACATACTCTGATCATTTTTGTGCCCCCATCATCCTCTTTGACCTACCCTGCCCCATAGTTTTACATTGTGAGTGGTCTAATGCATATATTATGTTCATATCCTTCCCTTCAAACCTGCCAAAAATCCGTAAGACTTGGGCAAATCAAAACTGTTTTCTCTACTTCACCAGCAAATGCAGTCAGATTAGCATGCAAAAGCCAAAGCTTGGCAGTGATTTGTAACTGTTGATGTACTTACCAACTCTGAAAAAAAAAAAGACATGGGAAGAGGGATTTAAAATTTACAGCAGGGAAACCTAATTTTCAAAGTATAGCTAAATTTGTACCACTAAGTTGTGTATGAAGTCTTTTTTCTTAACCTCTAGAGTGTCTTCAAAATAACAATTGTAATTCAAGACGTGGACCATATAAAATTGACCAAATGATAAGATAATGGGCAAAAATATTTTTCAAAATGAGACCAGCTGTCGACCTTGTCTTTGGAAGGGAGGTTCTGGCAAACTTCCACTGGCCCCCAGCCTAGTCTTGTTTCAAAGTGATTAGCAAACATTCTAGTCAATCAATCCTGTCCCAAATTAAGTTGTTGGTAAGAAGAAAAGAAAAGTACAATTTGCATTACAAAGCTCTTGGGCATCTGATAGATGAGATGTGACTTCCTTGAGCCTGCTTCATATTGAGTAAAAATAAGGTTTCTCTTCTTCCCAAATCAAGAGGGAGGACTACATCAACCCACTCCATTTTACCCGCTAAAGAATGAACTAATATTGAGCCCTCAAATGTTTCTATATTTTTAGGCAGATATAAGTGAATAATTTTTACATAAATCACATTTCTGTCTTCACAGGTGTCCTTGCCCGTATACAGAAATGCTAGCAAATCTCTACCTGATTCCAAAAATAGCTTTCTGGTGTTCTGAGAGAGGGCCAGGTTTTTGTTACTGGCTAACATACTTCTTTAAACTCTATTTTATGTTTGAGGAATTATGAGGTGACCTAGGATATCTTCCAATCTTTAAAACAATAATGCTGAATTAAAATTCTCATTTTCTTGTTATTGGAGATTTTATAAAAACTGAACTTTATTCCAAATTATTAGCTGAAAGTGTGTTAATACCAGAGTAACAAACTAAATCATAGCCCTAGAGCATGTAACAAACTTTGTATTCAAGAAAATTTAGGAAACTATCTAGTCCAATGTGTTGGTTTGGAGCTCAGGACACTGTGATACAGAGAAAATAACTAATTTGCCTAAGGTCACAACACAAATTAGTACCAGAGTTTGAATGAAAACGTAGGCTTTTCTGATTCCAAATGCTGTTGTACTGTAAGAGTGATAATTTTGTGTCTTGGGGAAGCCTAAACTATTATCTCAGATAGCCTTAGATTGTGCCTACTTCTGAATCTTTTGGTAACAGAAAAATAAACTGGTTTTTAATGTGCTCATGTGACTGTATGCTTATCTATATAAAGTATAATTCCAGAAGACAGATGTGATGTGGACCTGGGAAACAGCCATGCCATGCTATATATACCCATGATTGGAGACAATACAATTTCTACCTTAGCTACTTTATGAGTAGAGTAATATGAGTAGAATCTTGCAGTGCTGACTGCATTTCAGGGGTGACAGTGTCAGGGAGCACATAAGTTCAAGAGCTCATAAAGTTACAATACTCTCAAATTGTAGGAATGGAGGAGGAAGAAAAAAATGACACCCATCATTGTTGTAAATAAAAAATATATATTTTCAGCCTCCAATAGGGTAGCAAAGATAACTTCTCCCTCACCATCTTAGATTTTTGTCCTTAAGTTCATGAATTAAACTGACAGAAAACATGTTAACAGGAAAAAAAAGGAATGCAAGTTTAATTGATATTTTTAATTGTACATGCATAAGGATACATGGAAAAGAAGTGAAAACTCAAAGCAGAAGTTGAACACAGAAAGTTACCATTTTGCCAAAAAGCAATAAATTTTGGGAAAGTGACTAGACAAAGAAAGGGGAAGTTGATGTTTCTGGAGCAAGGGAAATACACGGGGAAACTATTGAAAGATAAAGATTGTTTTAGTAAGGTTGGTTGCACGGACTCATCTCGTTGACTTCCTGTCTTTATGGTAGTAAAACACTCCTGGGTGGGTGATTCATGATAGTCTTGATTTTGCCAACATTTCTACTCTTATAGAAAGGAAGAGCTAAGAGAGTTTTTGTATCTGTTGATTCTCAGTAGCCTTCAGCTCAAAGTAATTCATATCTCAAGGTAGCATAATTTGAGGTAGCACATCTGAGTCTTTTGAATTCAATAAGAAATGAGAAATGTGAAAATCTATCAAGGACCAATGTATACAGAAAATCATTTTAGTAGAAGAATCCAAGATACCATGGATTCCTAGAACTCAATTGCTGAAGGATGGCTTAATGCTCATCCTAACCACTAACCCTTTTTATAGGTAAGCAACCTATGGATGTTTTTGTTTCCTCCAATAACTTTAGCTAATGGGTAACAGAAAAAGTACTTAATCTTGGTTTCCTGGCCTTAAATCCAACTCAATACTCAAGCAAAGTCAATTAACCAATCAGAGACATGCTGGCAGATATTACCCTTAATGTCACGTAGGTGATCTTCACTTTTTACACTGTCTACATGGCTACAAAGAGATTAGTTGCAGTACTTTCTTAAAAGCATCCGTATCTCTCATGCTAAGTGGTATATGAAAGGTTGTTCTTATAGTATGTATAACCTAATATTCCCAGTCAATAAATTTTAGAAAAAATACTCTAGATTAAAAGAAAAAAATTCATCTCAGTATTCTCTTTCCATCAATCCCACAGAAGTAAGCTACAACTGAAAACTCCTTCAATGTAGAAAATATAGTTCATACTCTCTAATCAATATTCATACATTATTTTCAGTAGTGGCCTGAATTTAGAGACTTCCAAATCCTCTCCTTTGAGGGGTCCAAAAGTGCTATCTGGGAAGAACGAAGTTCAAGAAGAAAAAGAGCATTTTTGGACTGAAAGTTTCTCTTAATCTGGCATCAAACATCAAGGTTCTTTTTGGAGATCCTTTTAAAATATATTCCTGGGCCAGGGGTTTAGCTCAACAGTGTAAGTGCTTGCTTGGTGAACGCAAGGTTGTGAGCTCAATCCCCAGTACCAAATATATATATATATATATTCCTGAAATCCTTTTTATTTTTTAATGCAAAGATTTAACACTATACTATACCTCTTGAAAAGCAGACTACACTTTGACATTTGTTAATATTTCACAGCACATTTTTATTTTTGTAATGATGGAATACCTCCTTCTCCTCCCCAACTAGGAAAGGCACACATAGAACCATTTGAAGACATGAAGTTGAGTGAGTAGTATGGAATACTCGGTAAGGAGGAAACAACATAAGCCAATGTAGAGGAATGAAAAACTACTAGGTATGCTCCAGCAACAACAAGCAAATTTCACTGCTAGTTTTGGTTCTGAGTCCAGCAGGTTGGATTCTGATTCACTGCTCCGACATTGTTATAGTCTGAATGTTTGTGTCTCTTCAAAATACATACATTGAAACCTAATCCTCCATTTAAGCATATAACGAGGTGTGGCCTTTGAGGGGTGACTGGGTTATGATGATGAAGTCTTTCCCAATGTTATGACTTTTTAAAAAGGCTTGAGAGACCTTGTTTTCTTCTTCCACCAGATGAGGATGCATTAAAGATACCATCTATGGGAAAACCCAATTTTAAATCTACTAGTGCCTTAATCTTGAACATCTCAGCCTCTGAAATAATGAACATTTCTGGCATTTATAAAGTACTCAACCTCATGGACAGAGGTTACACAAAATGAATACCAAGGTCTCTCAAAAGTCTCAAATTCTATGGTAAAAAAATAAAAACAAAAAATAAAATTATATGATATTCTATCAATGTTGTACTCTAGTACTTTGTTACTAGACTCCAGTTTGATCAATTTTGAAAGGTCATTTAATTTCTTAAGTGAGCTAATTAGTGAGCTAAGTAGTTCTGAATGATTGCAAGTGACAATACTATGCTATTGCCCTACTAAAAGCTAAGGTGACACCAATTAAATTAAGGGTGAGAGATAATTCTCCTTTATTACTACACCTGTATTCATATTTATACACTTTTCATTAAAGCTCTTGGGGTCAGTTAGAAGATAAACGGGAGTTAAACTAGGCTCATTAATAAAATTTAGAAATTGAGTTTCCAGGTTCTATATGCTAATTACTCTTACCACCACTAAGGTATTTTAAATCAGCACAGATGAGCACTTAAGCAAGGAAAAGAGAATGAACTTAAAAGAAGAGGCTAGAGGAGAGACATGATAAACAAGATCAGCAGTCCAGCAGGTCTGCCAACTCTTCCCACATCCCAGTGATACTTTTAATGTATTGATGTTGGCTAGCATTGTTCTCAAGTGACTTGCTGCTATCAATGCCTCCTTGTCTGGTAACCAAAGGGAACAGCACTCTTATTGCCAGTAACCTGATTAAGAAGGTTGAAAACAAAATGCATAGCAGGTAATGATCTTTCTGCATGAGTCCTCTGCTCTGCAATTGCTAACCATTCAAGTTCTCAGAAAATAAAAACATGCCCTCCTCGGTCCTAGTGCCTTGTATACTATTATAGAGCTGGCTGTTACAAAGAAGATGCCAATAGAATCTTTCTGCCTTCTAGTGCAAACGGAGGGATGACCATGCAAATCATTAATTCAACTCATTTCATTTGCTCTACATAAATAAGTACTAACTAATCTTACCTATTTAAATTGTGTGTGTGTGTGTGTGTGTGTGTGTGTGTGTGTATCTATTTGTCTGGCACTTAGAAGTATGGTCAGCAGCCATTTTCCAGTAATGTAAACTCTCATTCATTTTCAGCTTTTCCTGACATTGCCATTCTAGTTGAATGATGATTATTAAATCAAATTTTAAGGCAATAAATTAAAGTGTTTTTAAAATGTACAGTACCCATGAGTATTTACCTTAAAATGCAGATAATGCTAAATACTATGTGAGGGCCTGGGTTCAATCCCCAACAATAAAGCAAAAGCAAAGGAAGGAAGGAAGGAAGGAAGGAAGGAAGGAAGAAAGAAAGAAAGAAAGAAAGAAAGAAAGAAAGAAAGAAAGAAAGAAAGAAGAAAAAAGAAGGAGAGAAGAGAAGGAAGGAAAGAAGGGAAAGAGGGAGGAAAGGAAGGATGGAGAGAGGGAGGGAGCAAAGAAGGTTCCTTGTTAAGCTTGCAAAACAACTTCATCTCCTCCCCTATCCATAGGAACATCTCACAAGGAAAGAAGGAGAGAAGAGGGAGAAAAAGAGAAAATGTTGATGATTCTCTATTAAGCAGTGAAGTTAACACTAAAATGTTACTGAATCTTTCTAAGGCTATGTAGCAGGGGATTTTCTTCATAAGACAATTGATTGTGTTTTACCTGTTCTGCATACTGAGAGGACCTGGTGACTTTATTCTCTGCCTAAGCAACTGTATTGCCATACTGAGGATGCCCCAAGGCTTTCTCACTCACTGTACTATATATCTAGCCCTTTTTTATTATTTTATTTTGAAACAGGGTCTTGCTGAATCACTAAGTTGCCTATGATGGGCTCCAACCTTTCAGAGTTTTTAAGCGATTTCAAAAAGAAAACTTCACTCATTCCTCTTATATCACCATTCACTTTCAAATAATTTCTCCTCTGGGAGACTTTTCCCATTAGCCTGTTAAGTTAAATCCTTTTTTTTTTCTTTTTCCTTTTTATGTAATGTACCATGCTCCACTTGGTGTTCTCTTTTATGTATTTGTAATTTATTTTATATCAGTCTACTGCTGGAACACATGATATTAAAAATAGTTATAAATTCTTGTCCAGTAAAATGAATAAATGGTCTAATTCCAGGGTTTTGTTTTTTTCCAAAGTTACACTCACTATCAATCTGAGATGGTCTTAGTAGTCCTCAAACCTTGCTGACACAGGGAAATTCCAAGTTATCCAATGAAACACTTGATTCTGGTAGTTATACCTTGAAAGTTTTCTCAGATATCATTCAAAAGTGAGAATAGTGCCTGCTAACAATCGCGCTGTAGGAACTCATGTAAGTGCCCACACTAACCTATTGTGAACTACTAACCAGCAGTGACTCCAGAGACTTCCGAAAAAAGTGAACTTCTAAACGTTAGTACATTTGAGAAACAGAGAAAAAGGAAGTATACATTGGGAGTTTGACAATTCTTTTGCCATACATTGTGATCCTGTCCAGAACCATCACATGTAACACATGTTTAAAAGTAAAAAATGTAGTAAATATTGACAAATATATTAAATCATTTTAATATAAGCCTTGAGAAACTCAAAAGTTTCCCTTAGTGATATGAGACTAGAATATTAAATTACACACCAACACTGTGTTACAGAAATAGTTGCAAAGACAGCACCTCTCAATATTCTTCCTGAAAGTAACACTAAAAACAGAATCAAAAATCTTAAACATAAACTCAGCAAAACTAGCAAGAAATAAATATAAACCCCAGACTCTAAAATACACGTAGAGACTTAAAACAGTGAAAAATCAACTAAGTGATGTGAGGCAAAAGGCACAATAAAGAATGGTAGATGGTGAAAAGCACAATAGTATTTGCTTTCAGAAAGTTCTAACAAAATTATACTTCTCGAAGTCCACAATCTTATGTGAGGAACAAAATTTATATCCTTTATTTGTGATAATTGCTTCAGAAACAGATGGACATGAGGGAAGATGCTCACCAGACCTGGCTTGGTTTGGAAACAGTGGTGTTAAAACAAAAATCCTACCACTTACCTTTGTATATAGGAGTAA
Organism: Dolichotis patagonum; assembly: GCA_004027295.1. Taxonomy (NCBI): domain Eukaryota; kingdom Metazoa; phylum Chordata; class Mammalia; order Rodentia; family Caviidae; genus Dolichotis; species Dolichotis patagonum. Next base: position 7,583 of record PVJX010040342.1, on the reverse strand, counting down.
CCGATTCTCTGGTTTGGAAGGAAAGGAAGGAAAAAAAATCCTTGACTTGTTAAGTTTGTAAGACAACTTCATCTCCTCCCTTATCCTCCATAAGACCATCTGAAAATTATTGAGTCAAACAAATTAATTCAATAATACATTTATATGAAAGCACTATGATAACAATCCATGGAACAGAAACAAAAGCACACGTGATAGATTAAGAGCACACAACTTAAATCATTGCCAAAGATGAACATTTTACCCAAATATTTTGCCATTTAAAAAACTTAATGAAACTATTACATCAAAAATGAAAGGACATGGACCAGAAAAAACAATGTCAGCTTTCTTTTATTCTAATAAAATACCTAGAATAATCAAGCTGAGAAGAGGAAAAGCTTATTTTGCCTGAGGTTTCAGCCCAGGTCTGTTGTTTTTGAGCCTGTGGTGAAGCAGCACATCATAAAATGAGCATATAGTGGAGGAAGCTGCTCACCTTAGGCTGCTAGGGAAACAAAGATAGGGAAAGAGGAGAGGCCTCAATTTTCCAGTCAAGGGCATTCTCCAGTGACATAACCTCCTCCCACTAGGCTCCACCTCTTAAAGACCCCATCACCTCCCAGTAGCACTTAGGCTGGTGACCCAGCTCTTAACACAGTGGCCTTTGGAGGATAGTTAACCAAATCATAGCAAACAACAAGAATTGAAGTGTGTGCTGACAAAAACTAGCAAAGAAGACTAAAATCAAAATCACAGAAATGAAAATAAACAAAAAAGAAATACCAAGATGAAAGGAGACTGCAGAAAACACAGATGAATAACAGAGATAACAAATGTGAAGGAAAGCAAATAAAGAGAAGTTGAGAAAAAAAGTCTGAAAGAATTAGAGAGAAAATGATAACCAAAAATGACAATATGATAAATAACTAAAAAAGGCAGTATGAGAGCATAGAAAAAGGAAAATTAAATCCTTGAAACAGAACAATAAATTTAAGAATTGATCCAAGAAACTTCTACAAAATAAAATTATGTTCCATAGAAAAACACTGACATCCTCCAAAAATGTATGGAAACATTAAAGAAAAGGAAAAATCATCTAGACTGCCAAGAGAAAGAATTCCTTATGAAAAAGAGAATATAAAATTGAATGAGATGATATATACCTGTAGTCCCAACACTTGAGAGGCTGAGACAGGAAAATCACTTGTACTTAGGCCTAGGAGGTTGAGTTCAACCTGGGCAGCATAGTGAAGCTTCCATCAAAAGGGAGAGAAAAGAAGAAGAGAGGAGAGAAAAGGAAGGGGGAAGAGAGGAAAAGAGAGGAGAGGAGAAGAGAAGAGAGGAGGGGAGAGAGGAGAGGGAGAGAGAAATAGAGATTATAACTGATTCAACTAGCATGTTTCCCTAGCAATAGAAAGGACATTCAAAATAAGACTGAAATCTGGAGGTTTTATGCCCAACAAAACTATACTGCCAATCCAGATTTTAGGCAGTTTTAAACACACAAAACTCAGGGAACATTTTCTTACTTGGGAAGAGTACTAAAAAATAAACTTTGGTCAACCAAGAGCAGATTAGGGAAACCATGGCAAAAGAACTGTGAAGTGACATTGGCTAAACCTAAAATATACATGAGAATCAGGATAAAAGAATGAATGTAAATATCACACGCCTTCAAAATAAACAAATATCACAGCAAACAAAAACTAGAAGAGGAAGGAGGAAAGAAGATGGACCAGCAAGACAGCTGCATATAGACACACAGTTCTTAGAATTTATAGTTCTAAGAAGAATCATTCATGTTGACTCTAATGAAAAAGGCAATTTCTGCTGCTGTTCAAAGACCATACACAAACACAGAGAGTAGTCCCGAGAAGTCTCAGCTTATTCCTGTTATAAGGAATAGCCAGAAATCTAGGTATATCATTTAAAACAATAAATTAGATTTTACAAACTTCAGATGCTAAAACTCTGATAATGTTATTAACTAAATTCTAATGGTGAAAGGGGAGAAAGGAGTAGAAAGAGGATACTAACACTACACAAAATACAGAAGTAATAAATACTGGATAAATGAACAGATTATAAAAATATTATATAAATATATTTTAAAAGTAACCACTGGGCTGGAGACAATATAGAATACATCCTTAGTCTGCATGAGATCCTGGAAATGTGTCTATTAGATCATTTGCATGCTATTAAATGTCACTTTTATAGTGAAGCTAGGACATATTAAAGTTGGGTCCCTGTGTCTTCCAGCCTATTTGATCAATGACGTCACGAGTGTTTCAGAGATTGTGGCTCACAGTTTACTTACATTTCACACAAATTAGACGTTTAAATAGAAACTAATGTAATAGTTCAAATAATGTAATAAAAAATTCAATTATCTAAAGTCTTTGGAATATAAGAATTCTGGACAGCTAAAACTTCTAGATAATTGAGGATTACTCCTCTAATGAGCAATGAGTTTTTAAAATGAATTTAAGTAATTTCATTGAAAATCTTATTAAAGAAAGTCCAAAGCATAAAGCAACATTGCATCTACTCCTAGAATTTACCTTGTATTTCCTAAAGCATCATTATTACTACTCAATTAAATGTATAATAATACAATTGACATTATATAACATACATAAAACATATGATAAGATCTATTAAAATATGTGATGTCATTTGCACTGGTTACTCTTTTTACCTGTTCTGTAAATTTTTCTTTACCCTCTAGTGCTGAGCATGCTTCCATCTGGGACCTTTACAGCTGATCTATAATTTTCTCATTTTTCATTTACTAAGCTTACAGATTATATGTTTTATGTTTCTTAAATAGTGTATAATCCAACATCAAGCTTTGAAATAAAAATTAAAGGAATTGCTATTAAACTATATGCAAGAGATTTTAATGCAGGCCCTTTGAGACATTTACTTTTGCCACACATAGGGTTTGTTTTTTACTGTTTTTGGCTACATCACAGAGTTCAGGCAAAGCACGTGTGGGCACTGTAATGCCGATACATGGGAGGCTGAGGCAGGAGGATTATTACGAATTCAAGGCCAGCTTGGGCTACAAAGTGAGTTCAAGACTAGCCTAACTGTGTAGTGAAACCCTGCCTCAAAAAGACCCCCCCAAAAAAACTGTAGAATTTAATTTCACATGAATTTGGCAAGATTAGGCTCTGCTTTATTTTATTTATGTTTTTCATTTTTTATAAAAAATAATTTTTTAAAAGTAATTGTATAAAAATGCATGTACAAGATTTTTAACAAAGGAAAACATGGAAAAATGGGGTCATCAACTGTAAAGCAAAGAGAAAGAATAGACAAAGGCAGATATAAGACATCACATAGCCCATGCAAAACAACCCTCAATAGTTGCCAGAAATGAGTAACAAGTTTGGTTTTATGTTTTGTAGTCAATGCAATTAGAAAAAAATATATTGTCTACTTAGCATAAATAACACAATTAACCTTGGTAAAGCAAAACTTCTTCTAAGAGTGAATCCAGAAAGTGATTTTTCCTTAGCTTTTCATCTGAAAGTCAGGGTGAAATGTAAAAAGAGCAATTTCAACAGCTTTACAAGGGACACAAAAAAGAGTTTCACTGGACTAGTCTTATATAAACTCCTACAATGTAAGTCAACAGTACAATTCAGTGGCAAAAGTTGTATGGGGAGAAGAAATGATTACAGCTCGTTGAAAACACATGAAGCGACTTATTCAAAAACACCGTGGTTAAGTATTTGTGGCTGCTCTTGGTGGCCCACTGGCAGTGCTGCGAGGGTTGAGTACGCACATGTTGTCTCCTCTCCCACTGTCATCAGTGGCAGTTTACTTAGTACCATGAGTCACAGAAGGACACTTCACTGGCTTCTACAATTCTGTCTTGGACAGTTACTAAATCATAAAAGTCTTGATTTAAGCCAGGAGACATACAGTAGACAGACATTCACTCCAAATACCTCACTGAAAATATGGTTGTTCACTATGGGTTTCAACACAGGAGAATAGAGACAAATCAATCAAAAGAAACAAAAATGAATTAAAAACATACTATCAGTGCTTAGTAGTCAGTGCATGAAGTAACCTGGACAAAGTACCAGCTGACTGCTGAAGGCAGAATCTGGCACAAACAGAGGTAACATAGAAGGAAATTCAGCATATGAAAACAGTACTACTACTGTTTTTCTCTTGGCCTATGAAAGCAAGCCAAAATGTCTGCATTGAATTCTTTTTTACTTTCCATATAAACAAGTAGAATTAGTATTTCCCCAGAGAAGAAGGTAGAAAATTGTTCATAATGCAGTAAGATTTGGAATTAAAAACATAAACAGTGGGGTGCTTCAACAAAGCCAGATTATCCAGTGCAAACAATGAATCGATTGTCAGCTGAGTGTAAAGATAACCAAATCTCCATTGCCTAGAGGCCTGGAATGATAGCTATTACACTGAAAGATTTTACGCACCAATTTTCCAATGTGTGAGAGAATGGAACAGTTTAACCTTGACACAGTAGCTCTATGCACACAAGTGCCTGAAAGTAACTTAGCACTCAGTCTAAAAGGCGGGCAACTTTCAACTATGAAATTAATTTTTAACTATACACCCAAAAAGCGAGTATTAAAGATTCATTGAACTTAGCTGTTATAGTTCTAGAGAACAAGTGCCAGACAGTGTGCTCCTAGAATGTAAACCACCAAAATGCAGAGACTTTATCTGCAAAAATCACTTTGTTCAACACCAATGCCATGTCAATTAGTAATGAAGTTTTTACAAATACTTTTTCAATGAGATGGAAAGGAATCAAGACATTTGTTAGAAAGGAATGACCAACACAAACCAAATATTTCAAAATAGGAACTGGCAGTTCCCATAGCTAAATCTCAGGAATAGAATGGGCAAAACTGGACCTCAAGCTAGGGTCAACACTGGAAAGGAGTTGGGATTTCTAGTCTCTATGTCTTTTCATTTCTACTTTCCAGTGTGTTTGCTTATTCTCTCCAACCTGAGACCCACATCTTCCTTATGGCAGTAGAAATAAATCCAGAATCTTAACATCTCAGATAGTAAGATCCTCTTCCTTTACTTAGTTCTTCGACTGGTCTACCCATCCACTCTCAGACCAGTCCTGTAACCAGGAGTGTAATTTTCTGGGATTAGCCCAGATTGTATCATGTGTTTATCCTTAGAGCTGGTGGCAGAGATTTATAAGAATGAAGGAAATAAGAAAAATGAGGTAGTTCTTGCAAGAACAAGTAGAGTACTCTGAAACAGAATTATGCAGAAGTAATGAATAAAGAACACTATGCTTATAATTAAATAACACAGTGGAAACATTTTTTGATTTTGAATTTTTATTTTATTAGTGCATGTTTGCATTACATAATAATTACATTTATCATGGGGAGTTGGTACATGTGCTTTTTGCTCTTGTTATGGCTTGCCAAATGATGGGACTATTAAAATACACATATCAAATCCTGTTTATTTCAATGAGTTATTAAAAAACAATATTATCTACAAAAGTCATCTTCTTTCAGTGATGCCAAAAATAATTCTAAACTCCAGTGTTGAAAGTGTCCTCATGGACTCTTTAAAACTGCTTTAAACAAAACTTATAACCTATATGGTTATATGTCAGTGAGGAATCAACCTTATAAACTGTAATTAGATAAGAGTTATTTTTGGTTATTCCAAAAAAACTACAAGTACTTTTAAACAGTCAAGAACCACTATCTTTGAAACATCGTTAGAAAATATGGCACAGAATCTGAAAACAGTTCCAAAGGATTTCTGAATTGTTTACTCACTGTTACTGTACAATGGTGCCATGGCTGATATAGGAAAATAGCCACTAATAATTGCTATGCTGAAGGAGAAACAGGCTTTCTTATTTAAGACTTTGGTTCGTTAAGGCTCTGGGGAGTCTATTATAGAAACCAGAAGGTAAGCTTGGTTCCAGCAGGCAACTTCAGGTATTTTTAATATCCACAGATACGCTGGAGGACACTGGAGGTTTGATCTCTGTACACCAATGACCCCTGCAACGTGGAATGAAATATATCTCTCATAGCCTGATGTGTCACTCATACCCTTTTTTATTTTCCTGATGCTCCTGAAATGGAAAAGTTCCTGCATACTCATTGCCTGTCATGAGTGCGCTGAGTAAAAAATGAATAAAAATAAACAACCAGAATTTATCCTACTGCTAATGAAGCACTACTGTGCATTTCATAATTGAGGATAAATATATGACACACAAAGCAGGAGGAGGTGGAAGAGAAGGAGAAGGGAGGAGAAAGGAAGGGAGGGAGTTAAAAAGAGGGAGGGTACAGAGGAAGGAGGCAGAGGAGAGGGATAAATTTGCATACATTAACATAACAACCCTTTGTTACAAATGAGACAGCTTTTACTATCATCTCTGATCCAAAAACTCAGGTTAGTTCATTTGTCAGCACTGCTCAACAAATCCAAAGGAGGCTGTTTATACTGGTAAAAAGGGGAAAAAAAATTTTCTTTAATGCAGATGGGAGGAGGGCCTCATTTTCCTTAAATCACCATCTCTCTGTGTACAGGTGCATAAGAGTCTAATAGCAAAAAAATAAAATAAAAGAGAAGATATCCCCAAGCTTGCTTTATTGCTTCCAGCCATTTTCTGCTGTGCTGTAGATAAAAAACTGGCACCCTCCTGGAGCTAACATCCATATAGTTAGTCACTTCCTCTGGGCTGAGGACAGGAAGGGGTGATCTTTGCGCCCTAGGCTAAAATCGTTTGGAGAAGCTACTTGTCTCTAAAAGAAAAAATTCATGTTGCTGTGCTATGCACAGCCAGCACTGTGTTCATGGGTTTCACTTAGAGAGCCATTACTGTACTCATGTCCCTGAGGACACATCTGACTCATCATGAGCCAATTCTCCTTGTCCATGCACTTACTGGATCTGTTCTAGATGCAAGAACCAAAGAAAATATGTGATCCAAATGGCCTGACAGCCCATCTGACCTCCAGAAGACACCTGACTGTCACTTCACTGATCACTGTGCATGGCCCACTTATGAGTCTGCCAACCAGAGTGTGGGGTGAACAACAGACAATGGCCAGGCACTCAGCCATCTCCAAAACCAGTGATACCTACCTACAATCATATTTCATTCCACAGAGCATTTTAGCCACTTCAGGACATAAAGAAGTTGACCACTGATGGAGTCAACTACTATTTAGGTGATCTCATTAAGGTCTCAAGTAATTGTTTATACACCACCTCAGACCAGTATAGATTTAAGACATTTCATTTTTTTTTTATAATTTTATTTAAAGAGGAAAAAACAAAATAAAACAGAATAAAGGGTAGCAACCATACATAATTCCAAGGAAAAAAGGAAAAGTACAACAACAATAAAACGTAAGAAATTATTACTTGACTAATTACATACTGACTTCTTGGAAATAGTTGTTTAAATTACAAAGTTAAAGCATGTAAAGTAGACATTCAAACAGTGAGACTGTTAACAGTTCTGCTCCACGATCTGACAAAAACAACAATATGGTCATCCATCTTACCCACTCAAATATACATGCAATTATATCAATAGGGTAAAATTA